>SMLS01069076.1:0-35035 GCA_004785975.1 Popillia japonica
AATTAGAGTGTTGTAAAAATTTGAAAAATTGATGATAATTAAGTATAGTCAAGCAATAGTCCATTGGGTGCTATAAGCAACATTTTTCTATTTCTGTTTAGGTTTTGGACACATTTTAGACCTTCCCTGACAAAAATATCAAAACAAAATCAGAAATATTATTGTTTGTTAATAGTACTCAATAAATGGCCAAGTTTCTGTTATTTTTGAGGGTCTCGCATTACATTATTTTACGTAAAAAGTTGTTGAACAATTCACATATTTTTGATTTTGGGAAAAATCTTTACCAAAATCTTTGAAGTTGAAAGAACTGCTTTGGGGTATATTGGATACTTATCTAAAATCAATTTCATGTTTCCATTCCGCAAAATTTATGGTAAATTTTATTGAACAAGTAATCTTAATTGCTATTTAGTAAGAAATGTTTTCTAGACTGGAAAACATTTTAGGCTAGCTCTGTACGAATGGTTAAATGTATACTCAGTGACAATAGAAGTGTTACACTCAGAAGGAATCATTTGTTTAACTTGGTTTTGTGGCAATGGGATAGTTTTACATATATCAGAAATGAATCCATAACATTATTAACATGTAACACAAAAGAGAATTAATAATGTGACAAAATGAAATGGTCAATATCTGCTTGTGATACCTTGTTCCAACCAACTTCGTCGATTAGTTTTTCAAAGTTTGTGGAGGATGGTGCTAAGTGGACAGTCTCCTCCTTATGACATCCTATACATGTTCGATGGGGTTTAAATCCTGGAAACAAGGTGACCACGACAAAACATTAACGCCTGGTTCTTGGAGGAAGTCTATAATTGGACGAGCAATATGGAGACGTGCATTGTCTTGCTGAAAAAGTACGTGTGGACTGCCATTTAGATAATGTAGTAAAGTGCTTTGTAGGACGTCACCAACATAACGCGCAACTGCGATACTGCCTCCAATAAACAGAAGTGGTGATCGGCTACCATAAGCAATAACCTCCCAAACCATTACTCCAAGAGTGTTGTGCATATGTACTCCTTCTGGGTGTAACACTTCTAATGTCACTGAGTATATTATTCAGCGTTAAATGGCTCTTACACCAAATTTCTCAAGTAATATTGAAATATGGCGGCTTTTGACAGTTAACTTTGAATAGTTCTTCAATTAATCGAGTTGCTCTGCCAATTTTTTGTTGTGTAGCTATGAAAAAGATTAAATATTATTGCAATATTGCTCGTTCCACAAGTTTTGGTATGATTTGCAAAGCATTTTATATTGTTGTTGAATATTTTTACTTTGAGAATCGACCCAGCAAGAAGATGACGATTTCGAAGTAGATGCATCTTTGCATTTCAGAGTCCTCATTACACACTGTGTAGATGTATGCATGTATTCTCCTAATGAAGCTAATCTAGACTGGCAATATCATTAGCAATTCTGTTGGTAGTATCTATTGGGAACGTTGTCTAAACTCTATGATTTATCATTTTTGTTTTTATTAGTTCTGGTTAGCTACTACATCAACCATCAATTTCGTATTTTACATTTCTGTAATTTAATTTGTCTTTACCTACTACCTAAGCTTACCCTCACAATATATCTGTTTTCAGTGATAAAACGGTAACCACAACAGGAATGTCGACTTATCAACGGACTCGTACTGTTTCGATATCTGAACACAAATCAAGTGGCATATTGCTACTGGCTATACCGATGAGCTCTTTTCCTCAAAGATAATCGATCCACCTTAAGACAGACGATCATTAACAAACAAATGCTTACGTCCAACATTGCCGCGGCTCCATACCCATCACTCTCTACCTGAGATTGAGATGCATGCCGATGAGAAGGACAACATTAACTGTGTACCTTATTTGTTTCGAAAATCGCCCTCTCTCTGGATGACCTTGTAATTTAACAAATATGTGCGCACATTAGCTAACAGATTTCTTGTTAACGGGTGAAACAATTATGTATGTTGATGTGGAGAGGTAAGTAAGGTACCTACAGCTTTCACCCGAATCGAAAAATGTATTCAAATTATTCCACGCGAGACTTGTTACAGTGAAATCACGCTGACGGCGTTTCTTCAAAACTGGTACTTAACCGACCGTCGTCTGCTGTGAAGACTACTGGATGTTTTTCGAAATTATGTAATTATTGGAAATTAAGCTGCTTATTCTTAATGATAAATGCTACAACAGTCTTACTTTCATACTCACATAAATATGCATAATTGGCGTTTGTACTCTTAATACCAACATTACAGATTTTTTAGTTATTAGGTGTATGATATACAAAGCTGGTAGGTATACATAGTTTAAAACTTGTACACGCACTTTAGTATAAACATTTAATAAAATCTAATAAACAAAAAGTATGTACTTAAGTACTGCTGATTTAAATAAGAATATTACAGAATTAGAAATGTGGGTCAATTTGTTTAGTGATCAATATTTTGATCTTAGGGCTGACAGCATGACTGTCAAATTGCATCACGCGCGACCATTTAGAGTGTAATTTCCGAGCCGCGAGGAATGGAGCTATGGTGGACCCAACTTTGAAAATGGAGCCCGTGTCTGGTATGCAGACGGATCCAAAACCAGCAACGTGGTAGGGGTTGACGTTAATAGACCAATGACCAACCTCTCCAGAACCCTACGAATATTTCCAACAATCTTACAAGCGGAGATACATGCTATAGATCTTTGCATCCGAGAAAACCTAGACAAAGGCCTGAAGGATGCCAACATCTATATATGCACCGATAGCCAGGCCGCTCTGAAAGCTCTAGTCACTCATGGGTTTGAGTCTAAGTTGGTCTGGGAATGTCGGATGAATGCGACGCAAGTAGCTACAAATAACAGGGTTTTCCTAATGTGGGTTCCAGGGCACACGTATACCAAAGGAAATGACATGGCGGACGAACTTGCTAGACGAGCCGCAAACATGCACTTCTTTGGACCCGAACCCTTCTTTGGCGTATCAAAACACCAGCTCAAGAAGGAACTTAAAGAATGGGAAGCAAAAGAAATGGCATCCCTCTGGAGGAAAACACCCGGACAAACACAGGTGAAGAAATTCATCAACTGCTCGCCAAATAGTAATAAAAAACTTCTTGATCTAAGAAAATCAGACTTCGGGTCCCTTACCGCTCTACTGGTCATTGCCCTCTAAAGTACCACCTCAGAAAGATGGACAAAGCTGAGACTTATGTCGCTTTTGCGAACTGAGATCTGAAACAGCCGAGCACATACTTTGCGAGTGCGAAGCACTGGGCAGGCGAAGGTTTCAGCATCTAGGACAGGCGACTGTAACGCTTGCATAGATTAGGGCTTTGGCACCTAATCGGATTAGAAGGGTACTAAAAGAACGGGGTATTCACAATAGATCAACAGGTCGCAGTGAGGTGAGGTTATAGAGACTGCACGACCCTTCTTTTACAATACAATTGGTCTTAGGGCTTCTGTAGTTGACAAGACGAACACAAAGTTTGTTGACCTTGGATTTCACTAGGGTTTTGCTATTAAATTAGAAGAAATTAATTTAAACAGAGTTTGATCTATATTTTGAAGCTACCATCCGCATAGTTTTCAACGTCCCTAATAATAATTTCAATTGCAAGAGGAATCTCGAAAATAGTACTGCGTGTCTGTAAATATTTGTACGCCAATTGGGTTGGTAGTATGGATTTTATTTTTCTACAGTTGCTGAAATCCATCGGCATAGTATAGAACAGACAGATGATGACTAATAATAATACAATTAATGACAATTTATTTATCTACGTCTATGTACACAGTTCCAGCGATAGAGGTACCACTAATCATTGATATAATGCCAACTTAATTAGCGTACAAACATTTACAGATACGGTGTACATTTACTTTGACCGGTTAGTATTAAATCATTGATCTGTCATGAATTATGGTTATACTTGAGTTTGTGATCCTTAAGGTGCTTTTCGGTATTTTTTCAAAAATATAGAAAAGCACTGAATACTTACTTCAGTACAGATCACCATGAACACGGGGGCGATATAGGTGTTATGGAAATAAATTTAGTTTTGTTAATTTGAGCAGTTGACATATTCTCCTTCATCCTCTGATCTCATATAACCTTTTCTTAGAGCAAAATCGATGGAAATGCTTTCATGCAACTACGCTCTAAATCTTAATCTTGTTGTTATGTTGTCCCACGGTGAAATACACTTTGTTCATTAGTAACTTTTGTTGAAGAAGAATTGAATGTGATAGCAACACTTTGTTCTCCGGATTTCTTCGCTTTTAAGTTAAATACCAAACGCAATACTGAACCAACAAAATACCAAACCCCAACACAGAAAGTATGCGTTGTAATAGCTAAAGCGTCATTATCAAGGTTCATGGGAGATATTTGGAATAATCTTTGAAAATATGTACATGTAGTAACCGTTCTCATGCGAAATTTATTTTATGCATTGGTAATAGGAAATACACATACAAAAACATATTTTCTGTATATTGTACAATGAGCAAGTGACAGAACATTTTGAGGACTTGGCGTAGGTAATATAATTGTGCTGGTATCTATGAATAGTCTTATTTCGGCAGTAATTTGATGCCATACCCAGAGATTAAATTTGTATTACTTAACATTTTTCTTGATTGCTTTAAAAAACTAGTATCAAACTGAATTATGCATCTTAGGCGAGTACCAAGATCATTAATTACAGCATTATTTTTGCTGAGGCTGGCCATGTTGGGGAGTGAAAAGTTCTACCAACATTTGACAGGAACAAAATTCATTTTAGAAACACACCATAGATCGGTTTATATATTCTCGGAAAGAAAAACAAATCTCTATAATGCAATATAAGTATTGGGCAGAATTTGGGTAAGGTTTAAAATACATGCGTGGAACACAAAACTATCTAGAATATCGACTAGTGAAGTGGTCAAAGTCGTCAACAGCGGGATGATTATTTCAATTGTGTATAGATAATTGAAACATTTATAGATTTCTTACATCCGAGCAATAGCCATAACAGAGAACATGGTGAAACCGACGCATTGGTATAAAGAATGGATGGCTAAAGAAGAATTAAAAATGTTTGAATAGAATTAAGATAATTGGGTGGGCAATGGTGTTGTAATGGTGACGATATCGAATAATACTTCCAGGAAACTCATTAGAGAAACTGTATTTTTACAGTTATGGCAAAAAATAAGGCATTAGCATATGGTTAGCAATTGTTTCTCGATAAGATTGAATCCGGGGAAAATCACTGATAATACGCTAGGTTAGAACCAATCAATAGTAATATTAATGGAAACCAACTTGCATAGATTAAATTTTGTATTTTTGCGAACAAAAAATAACATTTCTTTTACAATTACTGCCAAATTAATATTTAGAAAAGATTAAGAACTTAGTTGACCTTTCTCAGAGAAATTAGAAAAATTATTACAAAGTGTAGAATGAGAAGACACCATTTGGTAAAGATGTATTGATCAATTACTACAAATTGGAGATTACCTATTTGAAAACAGTTAACGAACTTGCGACTGCTAAAGCAATATACAGGAAAAGTAAAAAACGTTAAAACGTCAAAATAAGAATACTTTTTTATGACAAAAGTCAAAAAGGAAAAATTGGGAAGTAAAGTTAACACATACCGAAAAAAATCCACTAGCGAGAAAATATACTATCTAATTATTCTCAAAGGACAACTAATAGTTTTTTAGTTCTATTTCACACAATCTTTAAAATTAGGAGCAGTAGATACAGTGGGGACTCGCTAATCCGAACATTCAGAAATCCGAATTCCCTTGTAATCCGAAGAAAATTGAAATATTGCTCTTTAACATGTAATCTAAATCGCTTAGGGGTTAGGTAACCTAAATTAGCCAATGGATCAAAGTGCCACACGGCTAACAAAACTTTATTATCGAAAAAGTCTTTTGGTTCTCATTCTGACTGTCGATGATGACATTTCAAATGCCCTTGAAGATATTAATTTGAAGGATGTAGTCTGTCCTCTCTCCTACTCTTGGGAGAATGTGTAAACTGATGCAATAAATAAGTGCTGGAAAAAAATATATTTTTTAGTGGCCTGATAATGCTTCCGCGGCAACATCATCTGAAGATGACTTAGATGATGATCTTCCATTAACAGCAGTGAAGAAAATACTATTTTCCTAAGACAACCAGCAAGGACTTCATTGATTGATGATTGATTTGCACACTGGGTACGGATCAGGTTTCACATCATCCCCTTAACACCGCGGCCTAAGGCCTATTGTATTATTCCGTACCTAGTGAATTTCTTTACAAAAACAGGTTTGTCCCCTTTACTAGGTTTAATAGTCTGTATGGTAAATCTCTTTCCGGTAGACCTGTTGGTTGGTTAGTTTGTTCCAAAAGCGACTGTCTCCGTTGCACCAATGCAACGCATTCAAATACAATGTGGTAGGCTGTTTCCTCCTCCTCATTGCATAATATGCAGATAGGTTCATCTTTAAAGATTCCGATTCTATGCAAATATTCCCTTAGACAGCAGTGTCCTGTTAACAAGCTCGTCACTGTTCTAAGCTGTACTTGGTTAAGAGCCAGCACATCCGCTGCTAACTGCTGGGATGACTGCCTCATCATCCGTTTGCTGTGTAACTGCCTTTCAACGTTGTTCCAGTGTACCTGGTGGGCTTTTGTAATCCACTCAGTTACTGCACCACGTATTGCAGTCTTAGGTATCGCCAGACCCGGTTCCGGTCCAGTGAATTGAATTGCGGAGCCTCGTCTTGCGAGCTTGTTTGCGACTTCATTGCCTGGTATGCCCTTATGCCCCGGCACCCATACCAAAGTGACTTTGTTGTGTTTTGCCAGAGTTTTTAGGTTTTTCAGGCAGTCCCAAGCTAGCTTTGAGGTTATCTGATAGGCTGCTAGAGTTTTTAGCAAGGACTTACTGAAATGAGAAACATGTTGCAAGAAATTTCGTCTGATAAGCATCAGCATTATGAAACCAAACTTAACGAATGCATTGATAAGAGGTGACGACCTTTTACCTCTACATAGCGATTATACTGTTTCAAATGATGACACAGTTATAGATAAACCAAAAGTCAAACATGAAGAAGCAATCAGCAGTACAAGTGATTAAGTAAATTACAGACTTATTATTTACCTATGTACATACTTACAGATGTATTTGTTTTACCATGGTATCTTCTCTACAAATGAAGCTCTGTTGTCAGTCGTGATTATCTGAACTTTCTGCTATTGAGTATGTGGAAATATATATTCAGATGTACTCAAAGAGACTTCTGAAATCTAATCATTACCTACTCTGGACATGCTGGTATAATCCAGGTAATTTACTGCGCATTAGCAGAAAAATACACACAAATCGTCTAATAGTTACCTACAGTAACAAACTTTGAGTTTAATATTTAGATGTATCGGCA
Organism: Popillia japonica; assembly: GCA_004785975.1. Classification (NCBI taxonomy): domain Eukaryota; kingdom Metazoa; phylum Arthropoda; class Insecta; order Coleoptera; family Scarabaeidae; genus Popillia; species Popillia japonica. The sequence continues at coordinate 7,434 of SMLS01069076.1, forward strand.
ATACAAATCAATAAACAAAAAGGTAATTCTACTGGAAATAAGCATATTCAAGCTAAAAATTAAATCTATTTTCAATTGACAGCATGGCAGTATGAAACTATTACTAGGTAGGTATATTTCAGTCTTGATTACTACCATATACATATTCTCCTAACCGAATCAGTGAATCCCGTAATTATTGCGCAAAGCTTTTGATAATCTGTATGTTTCAGTTGGTCATTTTCTCATGTAATAACGTAATATGCCTGATATTTCAATTGTTTATAATGCACTATCCGAGTACTTACCGGTTTTAGTTAAGTGCAATCAATAGATCATTTTCCGTTTATGAAATCAATAACGGTCGATTTTCTTGTAAATGAGATTGATGGTCTACGATTTGCGTGCTACTTATTTAGCGGTACTTTCTTATGTGGAGTACGTTATTGTCTTGGAATTTCCATTGCATATATTGGAAAATTATTATGATTAGTTTTTTTTTATTATTGCCAATGAAATGCGGTATTTTGTCACACGTATCATGACAGATAATAATCTCTTTTATCCACTGTCGTGCTTGCTTTCATTGAAGATATGCAGCACTCACCAATACGTTGGGATTTACCAGAATTAAAACTACATATACCAAGATAATAATAATAGAAAGTACTTACAAGATCGAGATTAAATAAAATTTTGAACAAGATTTTCAGACGATATATTTTGGAATTTTATACTAGAGATCCTGCAGTAATGTTGATTTAATTAACTATTACCATGAAGGAGTTTGTGCTGTCATCTAATTAGACCTTAACTATCTCTTTCTAATGACTATTTAATTATACCGATATAATTACAAGAAATGAATTAATGTAGGTATGTAAAAACAATGTAGAGTAAATGTTGTTTAATCTCATTCATATTAGTTTTGATTTATTGACCGACGAATATCTTCTAAAACGTAGATTACCGTTTTAGTTTTAGCTACACTCTTAACGGTATATCAACGTGTAACAGGTTCCACAAAAAAATATTTCAAGAGCGTAACTGCGTCAGGTACATACAGGATCATTGTTCCAATTTCTTAGAAACACGGAACAACGAGACGTATAGGAGAAATGATGGACGAGCTCGAGAGATAATATAGCAACGGTGATACGCCGTTTTTACATAATCTCGCCGAATTTGTGGCGTTATTACGGTCGACCTGTGACCATTAAACTGTGAGAGAATTAAAAGAAAACGGACGAGCATCTAGTAGGCGAATAATAAAAACTACGAGAAACATGTTACGTTGTTGTAGATGTACGGGGAAACTGGTGTCGTTTGATGTAATCCATGAAACTGTAAAGCGTAAGATTTTCTCATTTTGTATATGCGATAAAGTTGGAATTAATATGTGTGTGAGTAACGTTTTATGGCGATTATTGTTTCCTATGTATTAAACGACAAGATATATTCATATGAGATATACATATTTTTGTAAGAAAAAAGATTCTATTGCGATATATTTCGTTTTAAGTAAAAAGATGTAGTTGGTGTGTGTTGGATAATATATTTCAGATTAGATTTTAGAAATAAACGACGATAATCTGTGACTTGAATTTCATGGGACGTTAAAATCATCACCAGTAACGTCATTTTGGTGAATTTATATTTTATGTTGGTTTTCAATTCAAAAATCTTGTGATTGAATGAAATGTGATTCAGTCCAAAAGCGAGCAGTAAGTTATCATTTGCCAGGAAGGTATGACGTTATTGTTATAATTAATTGGAGAAGTGTGTTCTTCTGTTGCCGAAGGACTGAAAACTTAGAAAACAGCAGCAAAGTAAATGTACTGGTTTGTTAAAAAAACAGTAAAAACAACAGAAAAATATAAAGATGATACAAAAAATATATACCGTAAAACCTGTGACTAGCGGCCACTAAAAAAATCAAAATTGTTGGCCGTTATTCAAAAATAGCCGTAAAAGACAGGTGATGGATATTACTCACGCCAAACCTAAGCAAATATTTTCAAATGATAGCTATTATTTTTCTTTTAGAAATAATATTCATTTGGACATTATTTTAAATGATTTTATTTAAACTTAAAATAGAGAATACAGAGACACATACATAACTAAACTACATGTGTATACATTTTGTTTTGCGTTCATTGGTAATATACAGGTATATACATAAGCATACGTTTACATAGATTGCTTTCATTTTTTGATAAAAAATGCTTCAATTTTCGTTTGTTTTAAATTTTTTAACTTAGATTTATAAATGTCACTTTCAGATTTGTGTAAAATTTTGAAATGTCTATACTTACCATGTCACCATTATTGTTACACAGGTAGTAACTCTATATTTCTCTTAATTTTCCGCACATTTCACCCATATTTGACAAAGTTGATTTTGGATCTTCAAACTCTTCTATCTCGTTGTTATCGGAATCATCATCATTATTGCATAGTCCTTCAACTATTTCTGCTATACAAAAATCAGGATTCTCTGTAGGTTCATCGTTGTCAATGGAAGCAAAATCGTGTAAACTTGCCATTGCACTGCCGACTTTTGGAAATAGCTTAGCAATGGGTATTTTGTCCTCCTCGCAAAAGTCTTCAGTAGATTGAGCTACTTCTGCGAATCCAGCTTTGGAAAAACGGTTTGTAATGGTAGATCGAGAAACCTGTTTCCATGCGGCTGCAATCCATATTAGCGCACTTGTTAGATTTAGGCTCTCTTCCGAATCTTCAACGTCACAATCATTCTCAACGAACGTTAATAGTCTTTTGATCAAAAAACTGCGGTATATCATCTTAAAATTGTGAATTATGCCTTAATCTAACGGCTGACAACACGACGTAGTGTTTGGAGGCAATTTGACGTTTTCTAGCAAAACTTTAGAATGTGAAGTTGTATTATCCAGAAGTAGAAGCACCTTTCGATTTGGTTTTTTCATTTTCATGTCAACCTAATACAGCCATTTTGTTATAAGATCTGATGTCATCCAAGGCTTTTTGTTATGTGCCCACTCTAAAGGTAATTTGTCGATATGATTTCCCTTAAAACACCGAGGTTTTGTACTTTTTCCAATAACTAAAGGGTTTTCTTTGTCGTCTTCCATATTTACGCAGACTAAAATAGTTAACCGTTGTTTTGCTAATTTTTTGCCATTGCATTTATCGTATTTTAATGCAAAAGTTTTATTTAGCATGGCGCGATAATACAGGCCTGTTTCGTCAACATTAAATATATCCTTCGGGAAATAATTCTTCGAAATTTGTGGTAATTTAGGTTTCCATGCTTCTACATCTTCCAAATTTACATTAGCGGACTCACCACAAATTGATTTAAAAGTGATATTGTGCCCTCAACAGAAACATTTTAACCAACCATTTGAAGCAGCAAAATTCTTGATGTTTAAATTTCTTGCTGTCTATAGCGCCTTTTGTTTAATCAATGATCCAGATATGGGAATGTTTTTATTTCTAGCCATGCAGAACCACCTATACACAACTTGATCCACTGCTACTCCATCCGTTGTAGGGAATTTCCGTTTCTGATTCAAATTGATACCTTCTTCATACATCCTTTTAAAATCACTTTTTTTTAAGGATATCGTTAATTTGAGCTTTTTCCAACTCCGAATAAATTATACTTTTCACTCTCCTCGATAATATCAATTTTGTCTTTCAGTGACGAACGTTTTCTTTTTAGCGACATATTCAAACACTTCACGAACACAGCGATAAACTTAAACTGATCGAATGAACAGGTGTTTTCGGAAACTGCTACAATCGGCTGCTGTTGTAAAATAATTCGATCGTGTTTCATTATAACTAACAATAAACCCTTACAAGTAAATTCTGTCACCTTCTTTGGCCTGAACAACAAATACTTTAGTTTTAAAGTTTTCGATGCGGACGACGACCGTTATTGAGAGGTAAATTTTATTACTTTTATGCCATAAAATATTGGTATCGCGTGGCCGTGGCCGCTTTGTAAAGGCGACCGTTATTGCAAGGTTTGTATATATGGAAATACTCGTATTGTAGATTTTTGCAATATTAAAGCTGGCCGTTCTCACAGGTGGCCGATATATACAGGTGGCCGTTAACACCGGTTTTACTGTAGCATCTTACACAATTTGCAAACCATAACCATATTATTAAACTGGCGTGGTGATTGCAGTATTACGTAGACGTTTCATGACACTAATGTATTTTCTGACATGTTAATGCTGTTGGTTGCAAACAACATATTATTTTGAATCATTGCGTTATATCTGCACAAACTGCGGTGAAAATTAATTATTTTATAAATCTAATTGATTTAGGGCACGTCTCTGCCTATACCTTGGTGTTTAATTAAGAAAGTGAATTGAATGTAGCCCGCCAAAATATAGGCTTACGATTGGTTTGTTGCCGGTCATGTTAATACTGTCAAAATTTCGTATTTTAGCGACGCCATATTGTAGACACAGCTGATTGAGTACCTACATACCTATTTCGTTGAAGATTTTTCTATCATCCTTTTTTGTATTTCTATTACGGTTAAACAAGAAAATCAGTTTTTTTTTAACTATTTGCTTGTAAAAACGGATGCACAGCCTAATACAAGTGGACTATCAACATCGCCTCCAAGTGCTACTTTGGGACGTGGACATTTGTACAGGAAAGGCAAGTTATACTGAACATATACGTATAAGAAAATAGTAATCCTTCAATAAAGAAAACAGATAACACTGCAAATTTCAAACACTTTAGGTAACATACATAAATATTCATAAATATAATAATAGTAATAATAATGGTGTGTCGAGGACAAGTGTTTACCATATTATTGGTGAATATAAAGTTAGAGGACTAATTTCACCACCACTAAAATGAGTTGGAAGAAAGGCGCTGCTGCCTACAGTTGACGATAATATTAAACACATGATAAGAATCATACATGGCTTTTTTTAAGATGGAAAGCTTCTTACATTAAACAAAATCCTAAAGAAAATATTCAACATTCAACTTTGTATAAATTAATGAAGATGCTTAATTTTAAGTAAGTTTGGATACTAATTATTTTAGTGTGTTACGTAATACAGAGTTTGTATTTACAGATATTTAAAACGTTATCGTAAAAGTTTACTACTCGAAGGTGATGGACATTGTTTTGTGGAGACGAAAACATTTCTTTTCAATATCAAAATATAGAAATGAGCAAAACGAAAAAAAAAACGTGTAAAACATGTGATTAAAGAAGAAGGCAAAATATACAAGTTAGGTGGCATAGGTGATATGGTTGAGCCATTTATTATTTTGTTTGGAAATGATGACACAAGCGACACTGATATGGACAGTGATAGCGATTTTGTTGAAGAACTGTAGAATTATGTATTTAAAATATGATATCGTTATTGTATTTTGATGGACCAGCTAGTGCTTCTTTCTATTGTAATTTATTATAGTAGATACGTAACATCAATTTTAAATTTCTGAAATACAAATTTTATGTTAATATATTTGATGTATGCACTACAAATATGTATAATGCAAGTACATATAAATACATACAGTAGTACCCCCATATCCGCGGGGGTTTGGTTCTGTGGTCTTCCGCGGATACTGAAAACCGCGGATAGTAGCGAACGCTTGATTTTCGAGTACAATATGAAATATGAAGCAAAGTTAGCAAAGCATTGATGAAATCATTGGGCAAATAATTCGAAAGGCGTAACCCACGCCTTTCGATTTGATTGCCAAAACACAAGCAGGTAAGCTTTATCTTTGTATTTAAGAGCACGTGGATTCTGTGATCGGTAAACAAGTCCAGGTTCAGTTATATGACCAGCTGCATTTGTACAAAATATGAAGGTAAGTCTATCCTTAATTGCTTTAAAGGCTGGTGCACTTTTTGCAGTTTTATGAATGTTGAGGCATTTTCTTCCACATAAGACCAGTCTCATCGCAGTTAAAAGCTTAATAATTATTTTCTGCAATAATTTGTTTAAATAAATTTTTCTGGAAGCAAGGCAGCAGCTACATGATCAGCCGACGCAGATTCCCCTGTTATTTTTATATTTTTGGGATTAAACCGAGCTTTAAATCTATGCAGCCACCCCCTACTTGCTGTGAATGATTTTCCTTCCTCTTCAGTATAATCTTGGGTCTGCATATCTTCATATGAAACCAACGCCTTTTGTTGTAGCATGTTGCCATCTATAGGAATATGTTTTCTTGATATCTTCCACCCATAAATTTAAGGCATTTGCTAGCTTAAGTAACACTACAGTACGTATTGTGGTTGCAACTTTTTCAGTTTGGGGTGCACTAGAAAAACTAGCTCTGGGATGATTCATATATACGATGATATATCGACAAATGCTCCTATAACTTTTAATAAGGCTCGAATGCCTTTATTTATTTCTGTATTTATTGATATAACACGTTTTCTGCTCTTTGTAGGTAAATCGCGGATAACTGAAACCGCGGATACGGAGTCAGCGGATAACGGGGTACTACTGTATTAAAACTATTGTACAATTGTGTAATTATTTTATAGACGTGTTGTATATCTAAATTAAATATGGATGTACAAATAGGTATACTTGATTTCATTGTAATTCATCATTTAATTTTACCTCCAAATTAGCTGTCAGGTTAATGTGCCTTTTATAATAGTGCCAATATTGTTAAATAAGATGTTAAGAAAAAATCTTGGAACCTGTGTTTAGTTAATTAGATGAGAAGAATTGCAGTATAGTTATTTTCAACCAGATACTGCAACTCTTTATGCTTTATACAAGCTGCCTTGAACTAGAACAGTCCTAAAAGCCTAGCAGATGACTTGAAAAATCAATTACCTAAGAAGCAGACTATATTTGCCCCGTTTTCGCACGTGCCCAATAGTTTTTGTACTAATATTTGACCAATATAGTGTGGATACCAAATCAAATTGATATATTCTAGTTTCCTTTGCACTAGAACGCAATACAAAGTTTTGATAGCTAAAGTGCTGCCAAAGTCCAGTGGTTTAGAAGCTGAGCTGCATATAGAAGATATGTGTTCACAAAAAGCCGTCTTAAAGAGCACATCCCTCCTTAATTTTATCCTCTATCAATTGAATTGAACCCAATGGTGTGGTTGAAAGTAATAGGATTAGATCACTTTGTGTAGGGCACCACAATGTGTACCATTCCTTAATTATCGAAGATTCGTTTACAGATTAATGCGGTTAGCATTGCTGTTGGTGGTACCGTAGATCTTAGCCATCTTCATACGCCAAAGATTCGCATTTTCGCCTAAATAGTAGATCGTTAAGGAATATGTTGAAAAGCAGTAGCCCAATATTATTGGCCGTTTTGAACATGAAATAAAAATAAATTTGTGCTTAGATCAGGATAGGATATTGAACAGTAGTATGTAATAAATTTGAAATTAAAATGCTTTATTTTGTGGCAACGTGTTCTTTATCATTAAATCTATAATGCTTTCGCAAATACAGCCCATGCCCTTATTTTAACTTTTCGAACAAATCATATTAAGCCAATTGAAAGAAAGTAAAACTTTGGAATATGTGAAGTACTGTTGTTAAAACTAACTATAATAACGAATGATATAATCCTTAAAGATGGCACAGCACTCTACTGCCAACTATTTTTTATTTAGTGGCATCTGATTTGAAATTAATTGGTATTCAATTGTATTTTTTATTTTGACGTCTGTTTGTTTAATGAACGGTTAACTAAAATGTCTGATTTAGCGAATTTACACTGCATACTGTTCATTTAGATTAAATAATTGCAGACCATACAGTTTCCAACTTTTCACATACAATTTTCAAAAAAAAGAATTAAACTTGTGCAAAATAATGGCAATCATTTTGAACAGTTGCTGTTATCTATAATCACAATGTTCTCATTCATCAGACACAAGTTAAAGTAAGAATATTTTGCAAATTTTGTATATTATATATTCACACAAAATAGAGCACATTAAACAAAAGATACATAGACTTTTGCTACTCGACTGATAATTTTCTAACTTGTTGTAGCAGGGTGTTTATACTACCCTTTAACGCATCAGATAGTCGTTAAAAATGAATGCTTAACGCATTCAGTAGTAAGGGTATGATAGCACGTGTAAAGTTTGAGTGATTATCGTCGACACGCTTGGTAATACTTGATTTTGAATCGCGTCGTTTTGAGTCGTACAGAAGTGAGACAAACACGTGAGTGAAACGAGTTTTTGGACATTTTGAAAGATATATAAATAGACGTTACTCTCAATACCGGTTTAATTGGAATGTATGTACAACATAGCACGTGATCATTTTGTTTTGACAAAAGTATGGCGTCGTTTTGGTTTGCTTAAAAAGATAATTCGCAGTATAATCTATATAACAGAAATATTGCAATACCTTGAACCGAAAGGTGAGGCTAGAAAACGCTTAATATAGAACAACAGTAAATATTTTCCATTGAGCAACTGCGATTAAAAAATATTTTTGTTTACGATCCTAATAATACGCATCACATAATGTTTTCTACCTACGTAACATAACATGTGTATACGTATTTGTAGATATCTTTTAACAGTTCCTTGATATGTGTCAGTGCAACCGCAACAACCATGATAGGTACATATTTTTAAAATTAAACGTAACACACGTATATGTATGTAAGTGCACGAAAACATATATATTTCAATGTTCACAGATCTGAAACGTCAACTTTATCAGTATGTTGCAATTATGAAAAAATCTTACATATTTCACGTGATTAAACTTTGACGCTTGAAATATTAGTGTTAATTGTAATTTAATTTCTTTTTATATTTCAATTGTTTTACTAGGAAAATTTCATGTTTATATTATAATTATTCTTCTTGTACTGAATACGATCGATCGCCATATTATTAACAAGGAAATACCGCCTTGTGTCGTCCCCGCACTTGGATGAAAGAGAATCATGCAATACTCTGTTGAGAGCTATGTATTTTTTTTGCCTTGGACTACTCTTCCGCTGAAGTTTGCGCAATTTTTGTATCTACTTAATTATAACGGATATTAAAAAAATTCTTGTGGCACGGTTAGAAGGATGACGCAATCTATCTTCCCAAAACCTAATACTTTTAGTGAGTAGTTTTTATGTCGACAATGTTGGTATAAGGTATAATACTAATAATAATAATAGTTGTGCCTCATTGGAGAATATGGGCAACTGCTACTGATTTCGATGGAAATTTAAATTTTAATAAACCTAGGTGTAAGAACTACGGTTTTGTTTTTAGCAGTAAAGTCCTTTGACTTTTGACTATAGCCCTCTCAAAAGTTAGAGATTTTTCAGCATATGTTTTATTAGTTAAACGTATTAATTAAGCGGATTTCTATATGTATAGTTAGTTTTATGCCGACTTCATCTAAAGGAAGCGGGATTCAGTTATAAAAATCTTACTATACCTTGTTTTTTAATAAGGGGAGTGAATTTAATATAGACCGCCAAAATGTAGGCTTACGATTGGTCTGTTGTCGGTCATGTTTACACTGTCAAAATTTAGTAGTAGATAATATTCGTTTCTGTCTACTTTTCACCATTTTTGTCGACTAAAAAGGTACGCCACACATGCTAAAGTAATTTTTTCGGCGTTTGCAGCCTGTAATTAAACATTCTTCGGGTGTTGTTTGATCCAGGTTGATGGCATGTTTTCATCAACTTCTCGCTCAAAGGAAATGCATAGATGCCGCTCAATATTCTGCGCAAGGATATTTTTAGGTTTGCGTTGATTTGTTAAGAATTCGGACAAATATGTGTAAAACACGATTAAATCCTTTTTTCAAATTTTCATGGATATGTGATGTCTAATTTATAATGGTTAATTTCCTGTCTAATTGCTTCGCAGTTGTGTAGTTATCATTTGCCAGGAAGATATGACGTTATTGTTCTAATTAATTAGAGAAGTCTGTTCTTCTGTTACAGAAGGACTGAAAATTTAGAAAACTGCAGCAAAGTAAATGTACTGGTTTGTTAAAACAACAGTAAAAACAACAGAAAAATATAAAGATGATACGAAAAATATACAGCATCTTACACAATTTGAAAACCATATTATTAAACTGGCGTGGTTATTGCAGTATTACGTCATATCTGCACAAACTGCGGTGGAAATTAATTATCTTAAAAATCTAATTGATTTATGGCACGTCTTGCTGGAGTGGAAAAAGTGCATAATTCACTAGAGAACTTATCAAGTTTTACATGCCAGAATCCCTCCTTTAAATCCAATACTGAGAAACATTTTTTGCTGTGCAAATTTTGTACAATTTCTTCTAACGTTGGTATTAGCACATTTTTAGGTCGTTTGATTACAGAGTTCAAATTCCTTGGATCTAAACATAATCTCAAGGTTTTACCTTTTTTCTCCACTATTACCAAATTACTAACCCAACCACGAGGATTATCAACTTTGGTTATTAGGTATACTTCTCTTTTCTAAATTTAGTAAAGTTTCTTTTAATCTATCTTTAATTATAATTGGCATTCTTCTAGGAGGGTTAGCAATTGGCTTGCAATCACTTTCTATTTCAATCATACACACATCACTAAACGAGCCTAGACCCTCAAATAAATCTATATTATCTTTTATAAATATTTGTCTATCATCATTATTGCTTAACGATCGTATTCTTTGAATAGGTTAAATTTTTTACAACTTTTAGCACCTATGTATGTAATAAGGGATTTTACAAATTGGTCATTATTTACCTTATCATTTAGTTTACGATTCAATGATACAATCCCTAGACGCTTAATTTGTTCATCTCCAAATGCCCCTAAATTAATATTTGTTTGCATTACATTGTTTTTTTACATTAAGTTTATCGAACATATTTTTTGGTAAGATATACATACACATAAAATTTTGTCAATTTTAACAAAATTTATGCACAGTTGATCATAGTCACCATCAAAGTCACAGTCACTTGGTGTTTCACTGATTTGTTTAATATTTTTTACTTGACAATATACTCAAAACTGTAGAATCTGGACTGAAGAAAATACACAAGAAATCTTTACGACAGGAAACTCACCGTTTAGTGCGGTTTTCAACCGATTTTATCATTGGTCCGTATTTCTACGGGAAAATGCAGAATGGAGAAACCGGATCTGTAACTGTAAACGATGAACAATACTTGCAAATATTAAGAGAACAATTGAATTGAATTGAAAACATCATTTTTGTACAGGATGAGGCATCCTCGCATACTTTCGGACCAGTCAAAGAATTGTTAATTAACGTTTTTCAAGGCAAATTCATGGCCACCAAGATCACCTGATCTTAACCGATGGCTGCGGGGTTATTTAAAAAGTTTAGTGTTTGGAAGACGACCAATAATGCTACAAGAATGAAGAGACAGTATTATAGAGCAAATTGGTGCAATTCATCCAGAAATGTTAAAGAATGCTGTGTACAATTTGGAGGAAAGGTAATGTTACAACAAAATGTATTGGTAAATGGTTTTGGGTATACTAAATTCCATTCCTTAGCAATTAGATTTCGTTTTCTTTTTGTTGCTGATGTTAGTAGTAGTGAATAAACTCTGATGGTGGTGGTCTCTGATGCTTCTCTAGAATAGTTTTGTTATTATTAATTGTTACTTAGTATTTCTGAACATAAAGATAACTAGAAAGAAGTAAGAGTAAAAGTCTCGGTAGCTGAAACTAAGCATTATGAGAAGAAACAATCACAGACAGTTTGTATATGGAACAAATTGTGGACAGATTTGCATAACACGCTTGTAAAATTATTATCGTTAATAGAAGTCGTAATAAAATAACAAAACTCACAGTATCTATGAAACTTCATCAGAATGTTACAAGAACAACAGGAAGAGAGGGTGTAGAAACCGAGTGGTTTGAGTGACAGTTAGTATTGCGTATGAAGAAACCACAATAAGACGATAATAAATACCTGCGTTCCTTGACAACTGTAATGGAAATGAAGGATGATAACGAGAAAAAACAACAAAAGTAAGACGCCAACAAAGCTGGGGGGAATAAATTAAAATTATGACGGGAAAACCGCAATGAAACAACACCTACTGTTTTCAAACTAGATGCAAGATTTTTCTCAGAGAATGACCCCAGTTAGATAACATTTCAATATAATGGAATACATACATGTATGTACATATTAGCGTAATGCTGGTTATAAGTATGTTCCTTAAATAACATCATATATGTATGCAAAAATGGTTCGATACGCCACTGTGGTCGCCAGCAATCTTACAATATCCCGCTGGTAATGAATATGCAAACTAAGTTTCTCTAGAGATTACATAGATTACATATTTACTCCTCTATGATGAAAGATATTTTCTCTCTGCACGTAAACTTTTTGAAATCTTCGTAGTTGAATAATCGATTTCTATAACAGAGCATTTGTGCGTAAAATAATAGCCTCGCGCTGCGGAGACGCTAGCATTTTCCTAATTAATACAAATTTCACTTATATTATAGTTCGCAAAGCCACCAACAGGCTGCCAAATATTGTTGTAAGTAATCGCAATCTAGCGATTAGTATTACAGAAAATTAATAAGTTTATTTTGTATTATTTGGAAAGACGTCACAATTTCGTAGTTGGATAATAGCAACACAGCTACAGGTGTGAAAAAAGTATATTTTATAAAGCATAATAATACATAATACTCCTAATTCGTATGCTCAATTTAACTCGGAACAATTAAGTTGAATGTTGAAATTACAGCCATCTCCTAACTGCTATATAAGCTACCAGTTCTTAATATTTACACGTAGTGTGCGGTTAATTGTTTGGCACTGTTAATTTGTCACGCTTTTTACGAGATTTTGTACTTCATGCACTGTACATTTTAACGCACCGGAGAAAGAAGAACTTTGTTTTGCGACAATTTATTAGAGTGTTTATAGTATCATTTTAAATTATTATATTAGTGCTATGTACCGTTAAATGTGAAAAAAATGATGGCAATCTATGTATAAAAAAATTATGGCAATCTATGTATAATATATTGTATACATATATAGGGTGTCCTGAAAAATGTAGGAAATCTCTTGGATTCAGATAGAACATTATACCTTGAACATTAAGGTAAAGAAAAGGTACTCTTCTTCAGTGTCGATAAAATGAACCGTTTTCGAGAAAAAAAGTAAAAGAACGATGATTTCTAAATTCGCTTTGGAAGCGAGAAGGTTGTATGAAGAAACATATACTAATCGCAATGTTCCAAATCATAAAACATTTCAGCGACTTGACCAACGTCTAAGAGAGACTGGTGAGCGATTCCCAGTTAATAAGGTAACATTATTGACTTTTTTTAATAATTTTTAAGAACGTTTGGAAAAACAAGTACTGATGCTGGTGTGAGAAGAACAGTACGTACGGTGCAATTGGAGGAAAATATTTTGGAAATTATAGCTGATACTCCTTCAATATGCACTCGAACATTAGCCGCGCACCTTCATACGACAAAAACGATAATTCATGAAGTACTTAAAGAACAGTTGTTACACCCTTATCATCTGCAAAAAGTGCATCAAGTACTTCCTGAAGATTTTCCTAATAGTAGAATCCAGTTCGCAAACTGGCTGTTAGATCAGTAACGAACAAACCGCAACTTCATTAACGCTATTCTTTTTACCGATGACGCAGGGTTTACCAAAAATGCTATTGTCAATTTACATAACTCGCATGTATGGGCTGATGAAAACCCTCATGTTGTTCATCATTATCAACATCAGTTCCGATCAATTAATGTTTGGGCAGGAATAATTGGCAATTTTGTGAACGAATGAATTGTGAACTTTATTTACAGTTCCCTCAGAACGCTTTTCGGGATTCAATACAACATTTGCCACTTGGAACCCGCCAGGGCATGTATTTTATGCATGATGGAGCCCCACTTCATTTTAGCGCTGTACGGGACCACTTAAATAACGTCCATCCAAACCGTTGGATAGACAGAGGAACTTTAGTGAATTCAGGATTAAAAATTATTTTATATATTTTTATATAGCTTAATTTTCGCGTACATTATTTTTTAGGTTGTTTTTTAATAATTTCAAGAAACATGGCTTACATTTTCTAAAAATAATTTTTGTTAAGGTGCCTTTCAGGGACAAAACTGCATTCTTAAGAATCTTTGTAATTTTGTCGGATTAAATAACCCAAACTAAAACTTTTCTGTTTCTTGAATGACTTTCAAACTTTGTTACAGACAAAAAAAAAAAATGAAACCATTGTTCTTTTTAATAAAAATAAAACATTAATTCTTTTATTATTTTTTTTTCTCAAAAACGGTTCATTTTATCGACTCTGAACAAGAGTACCTTTTCTTTAGCTTAATGTTCAAGGTATCAAAATTTATTATTTTTAAGTCCTTACCATACAGGGTGTTAAAAATGTAAGCATTAAAATGTACAACCTAGTACGCCCCTGGTAAAATAAAAAAGCTAATTATGTTTTAAGGGCAGTATTTTAAGAGGTCCTTACTATTGTTTATCATATTAAATTTTCATTAAATTATATTAAGTAGTTTAAAAGTTATTCAAGAAAAATTGTTTTTCAGTGGCGTCTTTTAAGAGGCCGTATCTCCGTGGGGAGGGCTGCTAGGAAAAAAAAAATATAGAAACTTGTAATCTTATTTTTTAATGTTCTATCTGAATCCAAGATATTGCCTACATTTTCCAGGACATCCCTGTATATCTTATACATAGAATACAGCTTTCAGATTGTAGGTAAATAAGTAAAAGATTATTGTTTTTCAAATAGGAGAATTTTTCATCATAATATGGGGATATTTTTGAATATGTCAGCCGTTATCAACGCAGACCAATTCGTGTCAAGTTCCTAGAAAAATGTACCTTTTTAAGATATTTTGTCTCGTGGTAATTTAATGTTAAAGTGGCAGCTACCACTATTACCGGGGAAATGTATCGTTCATGAACAAAAAAAGGTCGCCCATCAGGTCTATTGTCTTAAGATAAACTCGTGTAACTTACCGAACATTATGTCTTCTTACGATGTTAGTCCACGTGCCACACAGATAAGTTTCTTCCTTTCTTCTAATAGCTGTAGATATCACCCTTTCTTGTAGATAATTACTGTTCACTGAATCACTAACATTTTAAAAGGAAATATATACTTGTAACGATAGGTGCAATTTAAAATAAACGCGCGCATTTGAAACGAAAACAATACGAATAAAATCTAAAATTACTTAATTAATAGGAATATTAAATTTATCACAATACATAAATAAAAATCACAATTTAGATTCTTTAACAGTATTAGATTCCTCGAAGTAGTTTGTAGTTGCTTTTGGAAATGAGCATCAGTTGGACTAGATATCTATGTGTACGAATTGAATCTGTTCAAGATTGCTTTACAATGATAGAGGTTTAGTGCATCTAGAGTTTTGTACCACCCATTTCTGACAAAGACGAAATAAGAATCACATTGCACAGGAAGGTAGAAAGAGATAAATTATGGATAGAAGGGATGACTAAATTAAAGAGAGCAATTGCGATGAAAGGGTTACCTTCTAGGGTTGAGTTAAAGAAATTGGTAATATAAAACCTCTAAAGGGTGGGGTTGAAGTTTCGCATTCTGATTTGAGAACGTTTGTTCGTTTGAAATGAAGAAAATCTCTGTAATTTGTTAATCATAACAATACTATCTAAAAGGAATATATGAACATATACCCCAATATTAAATTAAATAATGGCGATTTTCTTTGTAATATTTATTGTAATTTAACAGATATTTCTCCATCATACAATATACTGTTCCTGTAATCGAAGTCAACGTGTAAAGTTAGCATCATTGAATCTTCGATATGAGTATTGGAGTCGTCCCAGCTTTCATTTTAAACTATAAGAAACATTTTAGAAAGATGTCTGAACTGAAGCCAAAATTTAAAACTTTATCACATTCTGGGCAAACTTGTGGCAGCGTAAATTTTAAACTTTTGTTAAGAAAAAAGTAATGGCCAACAATGCCTTCTACATATATACAAAAAAAACATCCTAAACTTTCTTTTCTTAAATCGAAGAAGAAATTGAGGTTAAAATGGTAATGCTCTACAGCTTACACTTTGATGGAAATGTTATGGCAATATTATCACAATATAAAGTCAATGAAGCGGAATAAAATTTTGGATATTCTCAAAGACAAAGGAAGTAGCAAACTGCCCATTAGAAATTATGTAGCTGGGAAGATGAGGCAAAGGAGTACTGCAGTATAGCAATATATAAGTTTAACACGAAAGAAAGTAAGAACAAATATGAGCTAGAAACAGGGAATATATTCATAAGACTGAACACTGACAAAACAGAATGAACCATAGAAGAGAGATGGTTGACCTTAGAAACAGTAACAACAATAGCAAGAAAAACATGCGAAAGTAGAAAGTTTAATAAACATATAACGAGGACAAATTGGTGGAGCGATAAAATAAAAAAGATCGTAAAAGAGAAAGACTACCTGGAAAAAATATATACAAATAAAAACAATAGAGGATAAAGAATATTACAATAGGAAAGGAAACCTATTAAAGAAAGCCATAAAGGAAGAGAAAAGAAATCATGGAAGAATTTGGAGAGCAGATATCACAATCACATAAAGTGGATAATAGAAAATTTTGGACTAGAATAAAAAGACTGACAGGAACCAAAAGGAAGAAATTAAAAACAATGCGAGATAAGAATAATCGATTATAAGACATACAAGAAATATGGTAAGAATACTATAAAGTTAACAAGGAAATTAAGTGTAAAATTAGGACATTAGAGAAGGTAGCATATTGTCAGAGGATGGGAAAATGGTCAGAGAATTAATAAACAGACAAAACAAATCAACAACATTGAATAAGACTGGGACACAAGGATATTGATATAGACACAAAAAAAAAACAAATATACAATCAATAACTACCAATAATAAAATATGTATGCGAAAAATGCACATTGAGGAAAAAAGATGAGTCGAGAAGAAATGCAGATGAAGCATCTAAGAAGAATAGCTGGGAAATATGTAGAATGTCATAGAAACAAGAACGAAGACATCAGCGAACTACCAATGTAAGAATCAATAGTGAGGAAAATTGGAAAAAACAGCTGAACTGGTACGGACATGTAGTAAGGATGAAGACAAATAGAATTACAAGAAATATAATGAAGACCGGTAATTCAAAAAATAGAAGACGAAGAAGACCCAGGAGAAGAGAAGGATAAGAGAAGAAGAAAAAGATGATATTTTCCTTATCAGCATTTATTATAAAATTGTTTGTATCAAACTACGATTAATTGTGTTAATTCGTTGGATAGTTACACTAATTACGACATTGGTATCATCTGCATGCAAAATAACTGATCAAGACACATTTACCGATAAAACGTCCATGATGAATAATAGTGGACCTAAAAGCGAACCAGAAAGAACTCCACAATTGTAAGTGTTAAATACACATCCAATGAAATCATTGACGTTGTATTATTAAGATTTTAATGATGAATTTAATTTTACATAAAGTAACCGAATATTTATATAAGTATACATAGATACATAGATAGATTGAATCACTAATAATACTGAAGCAATCCTATGTTGTTGCCAATTAAATCGGGCAAGATGGTTCCAGTTAGGTCCAGTTACTAATGACTCAAAATTTATCAGGAAGGATTCTGATTGATTTAATCGTTTCACAATTCTCCATGTGGTTCTAATGGTTTTAGTTGAGTTCTTAATCAGTTCTTACTCTGTTGTATGTAGACACTTAGTAATCTCCACTGTTGTTTTTAAAACGCAAGAGTACTTTACTGATCGTATCATATACATACATGGCTTATACTTAATTAAACTTAAATATATGAACGAAGAAGAGTAAAGTAAACGATTCTTTGATGGTGACATAAGGATATACATTTAGAAAAAAAAAACATGTTTAACAATATTGTTTAAGGAAGGCTTTCAGGTGATGTAGAAACATTTAAATAATTTTAAAATTTTTGAATGTCTTTCCAAATACATATTTTAAATTATATTAAAGGCTGGCGATGCTCAAAGCTTATATTCATAGGTTTGAAGCCATACTCGTTGAATTTATTTTAATATGATAATGGCAAGAAATATTTAAGTTATTTTGCATCATTTTAATGGGTAACATATTCCAGAAATCTGAAAAAAATGGTAAAAATGTAAAATTTGCTATTGGGAGTAATAAATTTAAGGTCGTTTACTCATGCTCACTAGCTTTGTTAAAATTGATACTCTTGTGATTAATTGATAATATGTAAATACGTAAATCGATAGAGATTCAAATATTCAATTAGTCACAAAATTTGAACATACGTTGACACTTAGCTTTAAGCTAGAGTGTATAGGTCTCAAAATAGACAATATTGATTTCTTTGCAAATAGGTATCTTATGTATTAGATTAACATAAAACTTCTGTTAGCCATAAAAATACACACTACTTTTTGATTTATTTGAACATGTTTGTAATAATAAAATAGTATATTTTATTTTATTGTTTTAAGGTACAATTCAACCTCATCTTTTTGGAGAAGATATTACAACCAGGTGAATTGTGGTTTATGACTTCACTTATTCGACTTTGTCTTCTTCTTCTAGTTGCCTAGTTTCAATCTCCGAATTATTATCATTTTCCTGAGTCCCTAAAATATAAGATTTTAGTAACAAATTCCTTCTGTGCATTGAAATTAGTTTGTAAAAAAATGTTCCCAATCAAGTTTGGATCTGAAAGTAGACTTGATAGATATTTTCTTAGTTTGTTGTCTTGATAAATTATGTGCCTCTAAGTGCCAGTTTTGATAATTTCTTATTAAAATAATGGAGCTAATTGGTAGAAATGAGGGTGTTTTTTTAACTTCTTTTTTGTAGTGAGGGCGGCTACAACGGTTTACCGAAATATTACTCATCAAGACAGTGCATTGCAATTACTGCTATGTAAATTAGATGTATGAATTTGATTCCGTGGCTTTGCCAAAATATTAGTTTGATGATGGGCTTCATCAAAAAATTTCAAACCAGAAGTGTTCCCCTATCTACGGTTAACAGCTGTTATCTATGCACTCTTTGACCTGTTAGTTAAATTTTATCTAAAGTTTTGGATGAGTACATTTGCGTTCCACATTTTCCTAACCGACTTCCGTTAAAAAAATTTAATGTTGATGGTGATAATTGCGTTTGATATATTTGAAGAACCAACCGATCGATGTCTCGTCCTCCTGCCATCACCGTTGAAGACAGCGGTAATGGCAGACTTTTTGTTACATATTGCAAAACGTTATTCCGACAATAAAGATATTGAAATCATCTCCAGTTTGCTTTGCAGCGAAGTTAACGGTATTTAATGGCATATTCGGGGTTCGGACCTCGGTGCGTTCTTTTTGAATTTGGTTTTCTGTATTTCCCAAATTCCAAGGCAAATGCGGAAAGATAACATCTTAAGTCGGTCTACAGCCGCAGGCGTAATAATGACTCATAGCCAGCCGATGCTCCCTGTAATTGGCGCAAACTGTTGGGGGATGCTAAGGCATGGATTATTATTATATTTTAACTAAGTGCTTTTTATTGCACAGATTCGATAAGAAATTACCTTTGCATTCCAATACATAATTGCTTTATCAAAGCGAACTTTGTAAGGGGTTCAAAGAGGAAGCGTGTGGCTCAACTGCTCCATAGGTTTTATGTTGTTACAAGAAGTTTCAGAACTATAAGATTTTCAACAGAATTTTCTTCTAGTTTATTTTTACCTTATCTACTTCCACATCTGGATTATAACATTAATAAAAAAGCCTTGATACAATTTTCGAATAGCATAAAAAAAGTCAATAATAAAAGATACTTAAACTATACCACTAATTGCGCAATATCGTGTGATAGTTGCAGATCAGTAAACTGTCACAAAGTAGTTTTGTTAATTATTGATATATATTATTTTTGACAAAAACAACGGTTTTTCAACCTCTAGTTGGTGATAATGCCGTTACAATTTCTTTTAAAGTGACGGTTATCATATGTAGGTATAAATTAAAGTGGTACCAAAACTAGATCCCACTTACAACAAACGACTATGCATTAGCAAAGGAAGGCATAATGGTCTAGAAACTTAATGCATGATTATTGAAATCCTTGTTTGCCGCCAAACGTTTTCATACTGGGAAAATTTTAACGGCTTGGTAGAAAGTTTTGGCAATGACCATTAGAAATTTACATATGAGACAGAATTAAAACCTCCCTGACCAATATCAAACCTTCTTTCCGGAATTTCTTAACCTAAATCTAAATAACCTCCTTTCATTCTTGGCCTTACCTAACCGTATTGAAGACCATGGTCCATTTTAAATGGCCAAAAGAGTGACCCGGGTATGACCAACGGTCTAGAAAAGGTATCGGTGCATTTTAAAAAACGGTTTCGACCGTTCATCCAGGCGAATTCCTTAGCCCTTTCTCCGAGGTAATCGGATAGATAGATATTTAAATTGGGTCAGATTGCAAGAGGTCAAGGGATATCCGTGTAGGCAGGTAGTCGGACGGTAAATTAGAATAATTTTTTAGACTAGTCCAGTTGCGGACAGTTAATACGGCACCTATGTATGTAATGACCACGGTCGGTTGGTCATTGTAATGCAGTCTTTTATTTTTTCCTCTTATTTACGCAATACATGCGTCTTATACCTGCGGAAGGATTTGGTTTGACCATCGGATCGCATGAGAAAGTTTGTAAGATTGCGCGCAGGTATCGGCGAACGATGTGAACTAATTTTTATATGTCGCTCTACATACATGCGTTTATACCTACTAAAATCACAATCTAAACCTAGCCGTATATTGTGTGCATGTAGATGTGGACATTGCTGGTCAAAATTGTAATAAAACCGTTAAAGCTTACTAAAGTGCGTTACATAATACTTTCGAACTTGTACTGATTTAGTTATGCGATTTACAGCATGAATATAACCGCCAAATACTGGAGTAACAGACGGTAAGGAGGTTTAGGAGTTGCACACATGCTTCATCCGAAATGTAATCAAAGTTTCTGGGAGGAAGTAGCTGATAATGATAGACGAGTAAATTTGAAATGCAATTTTTGTTAATTCAACAGATAAGAGCATCTGTTTAATATTAGCTATTACAATAATGCGCGATTTCGCAACGAATGAAATACGAGATTGTTATGCAAAGTAAATGCAACTAATTATCAGCACGATATGATGTTTTTCATGATACCGGATATTTGCTTTTGTAGAACATCTTAGGTTTATTATCAGCATACGACTTCAATTTGAATTATACGGTATATATACTTTAAGTCTATCATAACAAATTCGTTAATAATTTAAGATAACTACTTTAACAGGGAACGTCACATGATTATTCGTTCGGAGAAATTTATCAAACAGCAAATCTAATATAGGAAATTTTAGAAAATTCGTTTGAGACTTAGGAAAACATTTTCGTTGTTTAATCAAATACTTATATTTGTCCAAATAAATAAATTGTTGATATTATGGAGATTAATGGTAAATACTGGCAGGAATCACTTGTAGATGAATAGTGAATCGTTCTATGGATGGGTGAATCCAAATTTGAAATGTTCGCTTTTAAGAATTTTCGTTCATCAGCGACCGGGACAAACATGGTAGATGCTTTGAGAGTATTTTGCTGGTACAAGTGATTTGTTAAAAATAACTGGAGAGAAAGCGAAAGGAAGAATATTTGAATATCTGGCGGAATAGCCAGGCACAACAGCCCACAATATTAATTTGGACAAAGGCGGAATAGGCAAAAATTTATATCTTCTCATTTATCTACACAATTGCAGTTACCTTTTAGCCCTTCGCCATAGTTCGCACTGCCACTGGTGGCATTAAAGGTTTATCACAATAGAGCATGTGGTGGAAACGGTAGGCTCCAAATACAGAAAAAAAAACATTAATTTACCATATTGCAGACCACTTGAATTTGATTTTGATTTTGATAGAAACTTTGTCGTGATAAATTTTTTACGAAAAATACTGTTATGTATCTATCTAATCTATAACTTAATAACAGAATCAGCCAGTACCCCCTATGATTGATCCGAAAGATTAAACTAATTGCGAAATAAGGTTGATATAATATTTTTGTACATTTGCATAAATTATACGCCACTATTTTGTTCACGAAAAGCATTTTACTAGTGTAAACTTCCTTCCAAATTCATTAAAAAAAAACTACATTTTGTCAATTACGGTATTAACCAAAACGATAAGACAATTACATATTTATGATTTTCATATGGGAAGGGTTAATTACCCATCTAATTAGCTGAAATCTCTAAGACACGTTCTATGCTTAATAATTAAAGCAATTAAACGGGCATACACTGAAGAACGGGCAGGATCTGTAAAGACGCAGACAATAGTATATTATACGCTTTATAAATTAGTACATTTAAGCTTAAACGTTTTAATGTATGTTGTAATGACGTTCAACATATAATTATCTGCTCCTATATCTAATACGCTAACCAACAGTTCAAATTAGATAAGCGTGCTACCCAGTGAAAACAAAATTAATGGTTGAAATAGATATAAATCCGATGTATGCGGATAGTAATGTGAGATCAACTGTAGACGCAAAAACAGCATCCTGTAATCCAATATCTGTGTATGTATCGGCATTATGTATTATTATTGCAAAGGTAATCTATTTTTTTCACAGCGAAGAAAATTAAGCTGCAAATATTTGCTGCGCATTATATGCTTAGCATGTTGCTATGTGAGACGAGAGGAGTACCAGCTTGACAAACAATTAAATACGGGTCAATGAAATCTTGTCTAATAAAACTCTACGTTGAGTTATATTATAGATCATTGAGTTTTTAATTAGATTATTAAGATTTGGAAACATTTTTTATTCTACATCGCGTAGTTTGATAATTAATTATTTGCCTACAAATCATATTTACACTTGAAAAACTAAATTATAAATGTTTTTTCTTCGTGTTGATAAGATAACGATAATTATTTGAGGAGTAATTTCATCACCGGTATCTTTAAAGCCGTTTATCAACATAACACGGTCCATTCCCGGAAATGGTTTTTGAAACCAATTCTTATGAGTTTATACAGGTTCCGCTGTTTAGAATTATTCTTTTGATGCTAAGCTTTAATTTGTGAATACATACTTCAAGTTGAGTATTTTTGCTTGTGTGAATGTATGTAAGTACATATGTAGGTACTATCGAGGACTAAAGCAATGAATCAGACTTCAAGAGATATGGCCTTTCGTAGGTATTCGACACATTTGACTACTCGCACTGGGCGGCTGTAATTAGAATTATAGACGGATAAGTAGCAGGTAAATTACAGGTAGAAAGATTCGGAAGAAATGTAAAGTGATATATTTTCAATAGTTGCATTTACTCTTTATATTAAGAAGTAATGCTGACTAGATTTCGTAAGCACAAGCTGTTTCTTTGGCAAAAGCAAATATTGTTTGCTCTTATATATGGATAAAACAGGTATGTTTTACACATGTTGATTTTCAATAATATACTTTTTAATATAATAACACGATTCTATTTATAGAGAAACGAATAGTTTCCGATGCCTTATTGAGAAACGATTTACATAAAGTAACATTCTAAAGAAATTTATATTTTTTAATATTTACGCAATCACAAAATAAGCAATTTAGTTTTAATTTATTAAAACATAGGTATAATAAATGTATTTTTCTAACCTTTATGTGCTTAGGTAAGCACAGTTCATATATTTTTCTACTTTTAGGTCAATAGTAACAAATATTGTTTTGTAATATTAATAATTTTGAAATAGAGTGTTGTGGTTGATAAGTTGTCATTAGAAAAATGTCATTAGAAAAATGTCATAATAAAAACGAAGTATATATTCAACATAAAATTTTGGTCCTTCGAGCCGGATAGTTAAATAAAGTACAATAATAGTTCAAGGTTAAGCGCAACCAATCAGCAATACGTGTAATATTCAAGCGAGTTTTAAAGAAAATCATCAAGAACATTTAGATCAAAAAACGTGCAGAACAACATCAAACTTACTGGTGGGTGTGGTTAATACTAGTAAGCGTGACAAGTGAGTAATCTTCATTCCTATTTTCGAAAGCCAGCCATCAATTTTTGTCCTTTTCTATTCAATTCTTTCCAATTGTATTCACTTAAATTATGGAGTTAGCACAATTGAAAAGAAAACGAGGCACCATCAGATCATCATTAACCAAGTTTTCAACATATATTGAATCGCAAACCAATATTCAAATGTGGGAATTTAAATTAAGATTAGAAAAGGCTGAGCAGTTGTTAGATAGATTTGAAGAAGTTCAAGAACAAATTGAAAATTTAGATACAACCGAAATTACAATTTCGGAAGAAACGCGAAGGGATTTCGAGGAGGAGTTCTATACTGTTATAGGTAAAGCACGAAATAGCATTATCATCAATACCGTATCAGAACATAGTAATATACCAAGTAGTAATATACAAAGTGATGTATTGATGACACATATTAAATTACCTACATTAACATTACCCAAGTTTGACGGTAATTATGCAGACTGGTTATCATTCAAAGATTCATATATATCAGCTATACATAGCAATCCCAAGTTAACAGATACAGAAAAATTCAGATACCTACGAAGTAGTTTGCATGGAGAAGCATTGCAGTTAATATTAGCATTCGAAACATCGAATGAAAATTATTGCATAGTATGGAACATGGTGAAAGAGCGTTATGAAAATCAAAGATTGATTATTCACACTCATCTAAAATCACTGTTTGACTTACCGATATTAAGTAAAGAATGTCATGCAGCATTACGGCAAATGATTGACAAAGCAATGACACACATTTTAGCATTAAAAGCATTAGGTGAACAAGTAGACACATGGCATACCATACTGATATATCTTTTGACTAGTAAATTGGATTCTAAAACAAAATTTCTCTGGGAAACCGAAGTTGGCGAAAATTACAAAATCAATAAAGCGAAATTTGAAGATTTTATAGAATTTCTAAAGAAAAGATGCCAGATATTGGAAATATCTGACAAGATTACGAAACAGCCAGAAAAACGATTTCCAATCAAGCGAGATATTTCATTATCAGCAACCTTCAAGGGTTGTGTAAGTTGTAAAAAGAACCATCCCATTTACCAGTGTCCAGAATTTTTAAAGCTTTCACCATCAGCAAGAATTGATAAAGCAAAACAATTACATATTTGCTTGAATTGTTTGAAAGTTGGACATTTTGTTAAAAATTGTAAATCGGAATATAAGTGCAAAAAATGTCAAAAATTCCACAACACTTTATTACACAAAGAAAAGGAGATAACTCAGTTTCATCTCAAACAGCACAAACAATTGCCAATTGCACAACCAATCAATTTACACAGGTTTTGTTAGCCACAGCAATTATTCAGATTGAAGACTCACATGGCAAGTTACATAAAGCAAGGGCATTGCTAGATAATGGTTCTCAAAGTAATTTTGTTACTCCTACTTACTGTTTATGCAAACGTCTAAATTTGGACATCAGTAAAATAGAGTTTACCGTTAGTGGGGTTGGTCAAGAGCTATCAAATATCAAATTTAAAACTTCATTCATATATCATTCGCTAAATAAACAATATAGAAATCATATCAATTGCTTGGTTTTGAATAAAATAACGGAACCATTACCCAGCGTTACATTTAATCACAACTTTGTTGAAATTCCTGATAATATAGAATTAGCAGATCCTAATTTCTTTCAATGTGACAAAGTGGATGTATTATTGGGAGCTACAGA
This sequence comes from Popillia japonica, assembly GCA_004785975.1. Taxonomy (NCBI): domain Eukaryota; kingdom Metazoa; phylum Arthropoda; class Insecta; order Coleoptera; family Scarabaeidae; genus Popillia; species Popillia japonica. The sequence continues at coordinate 33,271 of SMLS01069076.1, forward strand.
ATTTTGGCATGTTATACAGAATGGGAACCAAAGGCTACATGGTATAACATTACAGAATACTTTACTGGGACATATTGTTACCGGTGAATTATCAATACGTACAAATAACTGTTCAACAAGCTATTTGTCCGTCGAGAGAACTATGGAACGATTTTGGCAAGTAGAAGATTGTCAAACACAAACAAAGCATTGGACTAAAGAGGAACAATATTGCATAGATCACTATAAAAAAACATACACTAGAAATGAAGAAGGAAGATATATTGTCAGTTTACCAAAGAAGGAAGATGTATTAACAGGTACGAATAACATAGAAGATGCAATTACGTTGCAGAAACAGTTAAATGATTTACTATTAAGAGGATGTTTCAAGTTGAGGAAATGGAGAACAAATAATGCAAAAATTCTAAACCATTTAAACACAGATGCAAAGGCAGATGATATGCTAGTGATCGAAGAAAACGCACCAGTAAAGACATTGGGATTACTGTGGAACTCTCGAACAGATTATATATCATATTCATTGAAATTCAATCGAAATGACAAAAGAATTACAAAACGAAATGTACTTTCTAGAATAGCAACCATATTTATGCAACAACTGTGGCAATTAAACTTAGATTGGGATTCTGAAATACCGTCAAATTTAAGACAATCTTGGAATTGCTACGAGGTTTCATTAGAACACATATTGGAATTAACTGTACCACGAAACATAAATCAAAATAATAAATCAGAGAAATTTGACATCTTTGGATTTTGCGATGCTAGCGAAAAGGCATATGGAGCCTGTATATACGCAATCTATGAGAATGATCAAGGGAAATGCTGTTCAAATTTAATATGTGCAAAATCAAAGGTAGCGCCACTAAAGGTAATTAGTTTACCCAGATTAGAGTTATGTGGAGCTCTTTTATTATCCAAACTAATCGAAGTTGTTCGTCAATCATTGAAAAACAAAATTCAAAATACTTATCTCTGGACTGATTCTACTATTGTTCTAGCATGGTTACGAACAACACCAAATAGTTTGAAAACATTTGTTGCTAATCGAATATCAGAAATCCAAACTCTTACTGCCGAATACAAATGGCAACATATTAACGGTTTCAATAATCCAGCAGATCTGTTATCTAGGGGCATGACTGTAACAGAATTGTTAGTCAGTGAGTTGTGGTGGCATGGACCTTCTTGCATACTAGAACAGAGTTGTTTAGAACAAAAGGATCCTTTAGTGTATATCACTAATGAAGAACATAAACAAACCGCAGCGACATTTTTATCACAAGAAAAGAACTTTATACTAACCAAATATTCTTCATATACTAAGCTTCAAAGAATAGTTGCATACTGTCTTAGATGGAAAACATGTCTGTTAAATATATCAACATTAAGAAACCGACAGCTAAGTCTGAAAGAGTTAGATAATGCAGAAAAAAGAATTATCTGGTTAACCCAAAGGGAGTCATTTAAAGAGGAGCAGAAAGAATTACTATCGGGAACAGTAAACAAACGTAGCAAGATAAGAAATCTAAACCCATATCTTGATAAAGAGGGTTTGATAAGAGTAGGCGGTAGACTAGAACATGCAAGCATTTCTGACCAACACAAACACCCATATTTATTATCGTCAGATCACCATATTACTAGAATTCTCATCAAAGAAACTCATGAACGATTATTACATTGCAGACAGGAGCAATTGCTATCCGCGATTCGAACAAAGTTTTGGCCAATAGCTGGTAGAAAAATTATAAAGAAAATT
>SMLS01069077.1:0-97313 GCA_004785975.1 Popillia japonica
GAACAATATTTCGAACATTGAGCCAACTTGAAGCCAACATTCATCGCCATATGTGGTAGTGACCTTATACAGATGAAACAGCCGCTCTATAGTCGGGGCATCGTATGTCGGAAGTATTCGGGAATAGAGAAGTAGGGACGCATTAGTAGGCTTCACTCGATAGAGCACGTTAGCGAGAACTATCTCCTAATACATCCCTACTTTTCTATTCCCGAATAATTCCGACATACGATACCCCGACTATAGAGCGTCTGTTTGATCTGTATACATTAGATCTATCTGTATATCAAGTCTTATGACATTTCATAGCAAAATTAACTATTTACATCTTTCTTATAATATTCCTGTTCTGAAGCGACAAATACGATTAGTAGAGGATAAAAGAAATGAAAGAAAAAAAAAATGAACAGAACATGAACTTATTGTTGATGTACCAAGCTCCCAGTAAGTCAACAGTCATTATCTCAATACAAACCGAACGCTTTCCATTAATTTTGAAACACCCGCAATGATCACAAGCATTGACAAATACCTCAGAGTAAGATCTCCAGTGATAAAGTCGTTTGTTCAGGGAGGCTGCCTCTTTTTACGGCACCACCAAATCGCAAATTAAACAGTCCATCAACCAACGCATGCACAGCAAGTCCGAGCAATGGTGGCAAAGATCACTAGGACAACGACAGGCAGAAGAGTTCTTAAAGGGTCAGAATCCTGAATTTACTAAAGACCTACTGAGTAAAGACAGAAAGGACAAGGAATCTGAGATTGCACTACTACTAAATTTTCAAATCGATGGAATTGATAACTACAAGATCGCAATGTAGCGTAGACAGAAACAGTTCAATAGTAACTGGAACTGCTCATATTTCACTTAATATTTTTAACAAATATGTTACAGCTGGTGAGTTCTTCGCCACTTTGAGGTCAGCGCACCTTTCTGACCTATACTAAAACGGAAGGTATGGAAATTAGTACAAAACAGGATACACAGAAACAGGTATGCCGACTCGCATCTTTTGCATACGTCATTGCGAAGCACTAATTGTAAAATACAAATCCCGCCTACAAAACCAGCGATTTTAACCTTATTTGAAATAAATTTCAAATGCAATTTCCTTCGCCCTGACGTCATGCGCGGCTTTGACGATATTTGGTTTGGAAACGAGCATACCTCTATCTATATGTGTATCCTGGTACAAAACCAATTTTTACCGCGATTTCAGATCAGATAAAATATTTTTATTAGATATTTTATACTGTGTGAAGACGCAGTTCAAGTAACTTACGCTCTGAGATAACGCAGGACTAATACTACTTGTGTTCGTCTTCTGTTGAGAAGAATAGGCATCAATGGTCGAATTTTGATTCGGGTTACTGAGATCCAAGTTTGCGCTGGGCGTCGTGTTTGCGTTATCCAACTTCGCGCTGTTCGCCGAATTGAATTTAGTATCCGCGACTGAATCGAAAGACATGTTATCCGATATGAGATCCATCGCTCCGAATTGAACGTCTAACAAACCGATACTCTTCAAATCTCCTGGCATTTCAACGGCGCTAGAAGGAATCTGTAAAAAGATACAACATTCTTTTAAAAACATGCAAGTAGCGCTTATCTACAACTTAAAACATCGTGTCGTGAAATCAGATTGCCAAAAATCATCTTAAAAGTCGACTAAGTTATTTGAGTCATTTGCGACGCGAAAAAAACTTTCTTGTCGGTAATAACTCAGAACTTTGTAATCGACTTTTTCAGTCTCGTCATCGTATCATCATAAAATAACTGACATTTTCTCATCGAATCATACAAATAAATGTCCAAACGCTTACTTTAGAAGGAGGTGGGACTCTAGCACGTTGAGTTTTCCGAACCGGCTGTTGAGCCGGCTGCGTTTCAGGAATGCTTCCATAATTAGCCGCATTAACCACAGGATAACCGCTCGACGCATATGCGTTGCTATGACCGCTACCGTACTGCGTGGTGGTGCTGTACTGTTGAACTGCGGCCTGTTGTTGCGTGGGCGGATTGCCGTACGTCTGCGTCGGTATGTGCGAAGCCTTTAAGTCACTATTTTGTTGCGTCAATTGGCTGAAATACTGCGTTTGAGCAGCATTCAGCGTGCCAACCATAGGTGGTACCGGACTTTGAGATGGGACGTGACCTGATAATTAAAGAAGCAAAAAAAATAATGGGAATAACTTATTAATGCAAGCTTCGATTAAACCGGGCTGCCTTAAGAATATGAAATCCTACGAAACGTACCTTGTTGCATTGACATTTGGTTCCTTTCCTCCGGTAAAGGCGACCGCACAGGCAGAGCGTTATCAGCTTCCTTAGATAATTCCGGTTGAACACTGGGTGTGAATACCTTAGTATCGGCCAGACTCCCCGTGTATTCCTCCGTAGACCATTCATCGATCGGTCCATCATCCCAGTTTTCCGTATGATTCACCGCTGTATTCGCATCCCACGTGTTCGAATTGTCCCACGTCTCCATCGGTCTACTACTAAACGTATTGCGGTTGTTACGGGGCGGGAACCTACCACCCGCTCTACCGCCGCCCCGTCCCCTGCCGCCACCGCCCCTAGTTGGTCCACCTGGTCTTCCTCTGCGATCCCTATGCTCCTATAGTGAAAAGACTATTTAGTACACGTTATTACAGAATCGCAGTGAGTCCTACCTGATTGTATCTTCCACCATCTTCCAAATTACGTTCATTTTCTTGCTTCTCTCTACCTCTCCATCCGCGACTATCGTTGTGTCTGCCGTGAAGGCGTGGTGGTCCCCCGCTTTTGTTACGCGGCTTCTCCTTGTCTCCCGGGTGTGATTGATCGTTCCAATCGTCGACCGCACCGGCTGCTGTTGCCGAATTATCCGCATTCTCCTGCTTGCTACTGGAAGCCTGTCTGTTTTTCTTCTTTTTAACGATAATGCCCCAATCATCGTCGAGAAGCATGTCGGCAGCTCTCTCAACGTCATTGTCGCACTCGTGCAGCGCCAGACATGCATCCTCTTCGCTCTTGTGCGTGACCTCCATTACCTGATGGATCCTCTCCTTCATGGCGTTTGGGTCGTCTGATTTAGAACGGGCGTTATCACCTCCTCCGCCGCTAGCCGGTTTGTGTTCGTTTGTGTGTTTTCCTATATGCGAAAAAGGAAAAAAACAGATATGTTATGTTGCCAAAATCAAATAAATTAAATACAAGACGAAACGACTTTAAGCAGTAACGAAAATATTTGCTCTTTATTTATCACAATATAGTTCCAAGTTAAATAAAATACACATATTTGACCAATACAGATTATTAATTGCATAATAGACTGATATCTAGTTAGACTAGAAATGTTCTATTGGATAATATGTAATACAATTGTTAAATATATTTTGAAAAAATGTTTAGGTCAATATTTATTTTTGAACTGGTTATTAGTCAGACATGATTGATATGCTATAACAGTAGTCAATGAACTTTATACAAACCGGGAAAGTTAACCAAAAAAGACTACATGTTAAATATGATTACTACTCCAGTGAACTAATTGGTGAGGCCATAATGAAAACATAGATTATCATTATCAACAAATTAGATTTGAGTGTATTGTAGTATGGCACATTTATTATCAACGTACGCTTCACAGGGTTTACCATGACTTGAGTCTAAGTGACAGATTGAAAAATCACTAAACCGCAATTAGAGGATATTTTAATATATAAGCGCAGAAAAAAATAATCATTAAAGTTTCCTGAAAGTTTGTGAGTGTAGAACAATGTGCTTGTTTATACTCTTGTATTTGAGCATATGCTCTAGTGATAAAACACAAAATTATTTATTTTCTGCCACACATTGTCTGTTGTAAAGACTTTTATGTAGCACAATAAAAACTATAAGAGGTTGAGTAATACAGGCGGAGTAAAGTTTCTGCTTGTTAGACGTCATCATCGTCCCTCCAAATACTAGATTCACCGTATTTGCCTTTTTCATCTGACTAGTGCTATTACTAAAAGAGTGATTGTTGCAATATACTATGCGTGTATTGTATTGTATATTGTGGAGCCACGGATTGTAATAATCCTACAAACGATGGCAATAGCCCAACCAACAATTTTAGATATAATCATAGTCCATCGTCAACAATCTCTAGTCCTAAGCTGTTATAATAACATCCGTCAAAACACATTAATTTGTTACAAAAAAAAATACAACAGAATATTAAAAAAGAAAGCTATCAATAAAAATGTAATGAAAAAAAAGGTGGTACAACATAATAATAATTACAATGATCTCACCGTTACAGCTAGTGCAACATAACAAATCTATTTAATGAATAGAATAAACACACCTAATTTTAAAAACAAATACAGTAATCCTGCCGTCGCCAAAACAAAATATGTATAATAGACACGCTTTTATTTAGTTTACATATGATAAATGGAGTCCAAATAAAATTGGTAATTGGTACCCACATTTCCTTAGAGATCTGATATTTGTACTAGATAATGATGTAATTTTTTAGTTATTATTATAGCTTTGTTATACCTTTTATGTGGCGTTGCAAGACATATTCTATTGGCTCGTTGAAATAATTTAAATAGCACATAAACATGAACTTGTACGGAATGTTCCGCCACGAGCTTACGCAACTACTGTCTTAATAGTGTGCATGTAGAACAAATTTGAAATTTTGGGCATCTAAGTTTGTCATAAAACTAGTTTATATAATCAAAGTCGGCCTATTTTCCTAGAATATCATATTTTTTATGACAAATTCGAATTCTGCCTTAAATTTGATATTAACTCCATGTAACCTTTGATATATGTATGAATAAGTCTGGTATGGGAATATTTTCAACAAAATGGTGCACTAACTGATACTACAAGAAAGCACATTGAAAAATATTTTGACGATAAATTAAAAAATAGATGATGCTGGCGCATTCCTTTGAACTAACGTGGCCATTTAAAGAAAAAAACAGAGTCTGTTGAATTGTGATTCGTAATATCATATGAAATAAATATGCCATCACTGCAGCTGTAAATGACAATATTGAAAATGTTTTAAACAACGTCTTTCGGAATATACAACGATGTATCAATTTATGTATTAGAAAAGATTGGTGGACATTTATTGTAAATATTTTCTAAGCTCTAGCAATTTTGCAATACAGTTTCGTTTCCTTTTTGTTTAAAATGTGTTTTTCTAAAAAATATATTTACTGTTGTAAATAAAAATTGGCACTTCTCTTGTTTGTACGTCATAATTATAAAACAAATCCAACAAACGTACCTTGGCACCACAATTTTAACATTGTCACCAATTTCAAATTTAAGATCATCATCCCCTACTGGCCCTCTGATATCTCAAAAGTACACTAATCTCAAACCAATGTATGTATTTCATTTCTTAGCATTAAAAATAATAAGATCTTCATTTTAATATGTGGCAAGAGGAATATTGCTCTGGTAAATTACTCTAAGTTTGAAAAGATTCAGCTATATTCCAACAAAACATTTTTAATTTCTGCAGCAATAAAGTTTTATGAAATGAATCTACAAAACGATAGGAGGATCTATACAAAGAAAATATTTATTTGCATGAAATATATATAATTAGAGATCTATTAAAAAATTACCGTTTTCGAATAAATTCATATCTATTGATGCTCGGGGTAATCTTAATTACAACAAGCCCGTATATTCCCATTTTTTTGCACAGATAACTTGAAATCAAATCCAAGAATTTACTGTAAATTCCAAGAGTGTTAGCAATACTTTTTTGTCGTACGATGCAATAGATGGTACAAACAATTTCATAAGTGAGACAAAGAAGAATACATCACTCTTTTCGTCCAATTAAATTTTGTGATCATGAAGTTGTGTAACAGGGCAATGTAATGGGGTATGTAATAGGGCAACTCATGGTGACTGTATGACTCATATTCACATGGAATTCACATGGTCTTCCACTGTACCCTGGGGGATAACAAAGTTTGTTATACGAAAAATAACAAAAAATGATAACTTCTTTTTTTGTACAAGTTATTGTTTTCGTATTTTATCAGAAATTAAAAAAAAAACTGCCCATATTATGGGTAATACTATACTTCCTATAGTTTTTCATTTAGAACTTTCCTACTACCATGTATATATAGTATATATTTATATGTATCTATGTCGTTATGTGCATCTAAGCGAAATAGAGCAAATCATAATAAAAAACGAGATCGTAAAATAAGAGAAAAATTACTCAAGGTTAAAAAAATATATTACATAAACACTCGCTACTAACCTAAATATGCAATTTTCAAATGAATGACCCTCTGCAAAACGCGTAACAGTACTGGATAATTACCTAACATCAATAACCAAGAGTTAGCGTTCTAAGAAATAAAACAACTGTTTGTTCATCAGATTACAGCCATAAAATTTGTTTAATTTATGAATGCATATACAGTTGAGGACAAAAACATTCCAACGATGCTTTACCAGAATCGTGTGGTATGCAACAGTATCTACAATTGAAGGTGCTTTAAAAGAGTAGTTAGAATTTTTGTAAAATATTTTGCGCTATTAATTTTCATATATGAACGCATGAGACAAAACCATGAGTCCACTAAACGAATCCTAATTGATAAAATACCACCACCAGTTGAAAATGGCGAAAGCAAAGGCGCAAGTTGCTAAATCGTATGACAAAAGGATTTTAGTTGCTGCTTTTAGTAGATAGATAGGATTTAATACAAAGGCCAGTATTGTTTCTTCAAGAAAATATTACTATGTACTTCTCTTACGAACCTCTAAAAGATTTTCTCTGAAGAGATGGAGAAACAGCTGGTAAGTTTATAGAAACACTTGCATGTACGATTTGAGAAGGAAGAAAATCATCCAAATTAATAGCTTAAGTAATCGATTTAATAATGGACATAATTGGGACACATAATTGGACACATTGGATGAAGTGTTTTTGAAACGATACCGACTATTCTTAAAAAGCCACAAATTGAGAAAGGCAATCGGCTTCAATAAAACACAACTTAAGCCTTTTTTTTTACTTCTTCAACTTCAAACAACAACAAACTTTCTCTTTATGAGCAGAAGAAATAGAATATTCAATTGGGATGATTTAGATGCCTAACAAAAAACACACGAGTAATTTTATCAGTGGGTTAAAAAAAGAATCTGTAATGTGTCTTCAGCAGAATAATGTGAATATATTACTACATATTATGGCTTGTTTTAGTGGTAATTATTTTTTGAGATATTTTTCGGGAAAAAAATGAACAGAAACTTTACACTGTAGCACTCGCTAGAACATTGGCTTGTCTTTTTGATAGTATCCATATTACTGCTGACATCGTTGTTAATCGTTAGGGCAATGTATCTATGATATAAAACCAAGTGAAGCAGTCCCAGATAATCACACTACTCATACTATACTCCGTCAACTGTGACTTTGAGGAGAGAATTTTATGACAACCGTTTCTCTGCCTTCCCAGACCAGTCATAAAATATTATCTCCGGAGAAATTTCTTTCGTCCTCTAAAGACTGCATCCTCGGCAGAGGTGGAAGATTTTCTGAGATCTAATTGCATATTAGTGCTATATTAAGAGCAACATACATCAGAGGTTCATTTACCGAGTAAGCTGGTCAAAGACTTCCGACAGCTGGAATACATACAATTAATCCTTCCAGATGTGTTTACTGAGAAAAATTTGGCCTTTTCTTCAACGACTATGTGTTCCTGTATGGCTCAATTACAATAGAAACCAATTTTAAGAAAATACAAAAATGGTTTGTTATTCAAAATATCCACCGTTAAATTTATTATATATTTTAAGCAGAAATTGTTGTTAAGACAATTAATAGGTTTCAGCTTCAAAGGAAACCAGACTCGGAAATCGCAATCATAGGGAGAAAACTGTGAAATATGAAAGTAGAAGAAAAAAATCCTGAAAACCTACTAAAACAAAACCCTTTTGGGGCGGTGGCGGTAAAAGCTTTGAAGATTGTTGGGTATAGTGTAAACAGTCAAAGTTTAAAAGATGCAGTTGCACTACTATCCTTAAAGGTTCTCTAAAGGACGCATTTCTATCAGACAGTCTTATATATTTCTGTTATCAAAACATGTTGAAGTTCTGCTCTGAATACAATAGAAATTCGAAACTTATGAAACATAAGAGATGCCACAACGGACGTGTGTAGCTGTAAAATCCAGAGAATGTTCATGTGCACTTGTACAAGCTAACGTTGGTGCCAGATCTGCATCCACAAAACCTTGTTTAAGAAATAATCTTAAACAGTTAGCATGAATAGTTTCTGTAACTGAACAACAAAATTACTTATACTATTTGATGGAAATACCAAGGCAAAACCTATTGAGAAGTGTACTAAGTTTTTAGACAACCAACTTTTAAAAATGAGCTGTTAGTACAGTAACTGTTGTAGTAACCTCTTTAGGTCCTGATGTAACAATTAATTTGAAAATATGCATTTTTTTGAAATTATTTAATATCAAGGAATGTATAATAACAGTTATGTAGTTTTAGATTTTGTCACATAAATGAGTTTAATATACTAATATGTTCCCAATTAATCAGTTAAAAAAAACCATTATGGAAATAATCACAAGTCTATTCAGATCAACTATGCTAGTCTTAACAATACAATCTTATCTGAAAGAAGAGAGCAATATTTTCATTACCTTATTTGCATCAAATTGTAAACATTTGATTTATAATTATAATACAGCTGACTCATAAGATATCCTGCATACTTATCACATTATTCAAAAATTCTAAACATATAAACAAACAATACATCGGTATAAAGTGATTATTTAAGTGATAATAATGCAGATAAACCAGGAAATTCATGCGATTTACATTGCTTGTAAATAAACAGATAAATATAATAAAAAGCTATAAGAACACTACGTTCTGCATAAACTAAAGCTTACCTGAATCTGTTTTGTCATTTTTGTGTGATTTGTCGGCCTTTGGCCCTTTACCACCCTTAGAGGCGGTTCGATTACTCGAACTCATCTTTACAAGTATGTACAAAGGTTAGTATATACAACGTTTCTGAAACAAAAATTACATTATCAGATAATTTTAAATTGCACTAAAACACGACTGAAGCTTATCTACAAGTTTGAAGGAAGTATTACAGATGACTAAACTATGAAACTAAGAAAACAATGGGATGTAGTAAATGGTGAAGAATTTATCTGCTGTGATGCAGTCTATTGCAACGCGTAATGCAAATAAACTTAACGTTAAGTAGAAATTAGTACGAGTCTAATAGCAAAATCGTCCGGAATTCGCTGAAATGGTTATTGTATGGCAACACTGGTATATATGCTATAGAAGAACCGTAGTAGTTATTACGCGACATACTGTCAAATTATTCGCTAAAATGTTGAAGATTGGTCAAATAAATTTTGCAATTGTGAAGCGAATACGATGGAAAGGAGTTATATTTATTTAAAGATCCCAACCACCATGTGGAGGGACGCCATTTCAGACTTACAAGGCAGTCTATTGACATCCACAAAATAATGTCCTATATCCACGAAAGAAATGTTTAAACTTATTCAATAATATTACCGTAACTCGTAGATGAATTAAACCCTATAAGTATGTCACATTTAACATAACAAACACAATGGTAATTAACTATGAAATAAAAAACTGAGAACGACGACCATACCTGAAAGCCGTAATACACAACGCAGCTATGTCACGTGACCGTCGCGAAAATGGCCTCCAAAGCGCGCTCCCAATGGCGCGAATTATTACCGGTTGAGTTAAAATTCAAAATAAATTAAAAATTAATAAAACAAATTCGAATAAATGTAAGGCCTTAAACAAAGCTAAAGATAATAACTGTTTTAAATATGTTAACTAAAAACAAGAGTACACTAATTGTCACCTTAATCGTATACTAGACAGGTTTCAAAAATTTAATGTATACAGTTTTCTATATTATCGACACTGGTGACAAAACGTAACCTGAAACTAAATTTTCTCAAATAAGCTTTTTGAAAAATAATAAAAAGAAAATGTTAAGTCCTGCTAGCGGAACGGGCAGGTTTTATAGAAAGTCTGCGAAAATTATACGCTTCGCTAGGCATGGATGTGCGAATAGACCTTTTTTTCACATCGTCGTTACAGAAGTATAATTTTATCTTGCACGCATGAAATATATTTTACAGTAATAAATAAACCCATCTTTTAGCGAAGAAGAACACAAAAAATGCCTGTTATTGAACAGTTAGGAACCTTTGATCCTTTAGAAAACGAGCACAATGAGAAATTGGTTTCATTGAATTTGGAACGGATAATTTATTGGATGGGTTGTGGTGCTCATATATCGAGACCTGTTGATCAGTTATTTGGTTTATCTGGTTTGTTACCTATACACCCTACTTTGTACATGACTGCCTGGAGGAATAGGAAGGAAATTGAAAATCAAGCTAAAGAAGAAAATAATGAGAGTGCGACTAAAACATAACACTAAATACATGTTGTAGACATAGTTATATTTAATTAAATTTATTAGGTATATATATACGTGTATAATTTTTACACCTTTTTTTGATATGTACAGATTAAAGCATATGTGTAACAGTTTTGGGAGTTAATTAAAAATCTGAAGTATGACTTGTCTAATGAGGTCTTGGATGTTTTTTTATTCAAATGAGAGCTGATTAGAAACTTTAATAGCTCAATACTCATAACTGCAGGGGCTTGAAACTCTTGTGTAATAGCTATATTGGTCTAGTGATAGAATGAAGTCATGGTAACATATTAACATAGCAAGAATAGCACTGGTAATTACAGTAAGCAATACCTTATGTGGGGAAAAAATGTTAATCTGCATATTTTATATTTTTTACTTATAAGATCTAAAATTGAATATACCTAGCTGTTTTAAAAATCTGCACAATCCATTAGACAAAATCCAATTTCAATGCTTAAGAATTGTTTTAGGTGGCATGATGTCTACTCCCACTACTGCCCTGCAGGTAGAAGCGGTTTATCCTCCACTATATCTTCGTTTTCGGTTCCTAACAATGATATATTTATGTGATGAAGTCCTTTTCTATTGCTGACAATTATTTCATCTCTGGTAACTATCTTCCGATTTCCCAGAAGTCGTGTTAGATCTACTGTGCCTCCGTTCGTTTTCTGTTTTAAAGAAGCTGTTAAGTTTAAAGCTGTTGTTAACTATGCAATTTTTGCGGATATTTTCAGAATAAATATTCATTCTAGATTTTTTAAACCTTGTATTCTTCTTTCTCAATTTTTTTCCTAGTGATACAATCCTGGATATAAGTTTGCGGACCGTTTATTTAAGTATTATCTTTTATTATTACTTCACAGGCGGATCTAAGCATTCAAACACATCTTCCTATTTAATGGGAATCTATTCCGCTTCTGCGTCAATCTGAGTTTGCGTCTGTATTTACTGCGGAGCTATCTATATTGCCATTTTAGTTGTCATTCGATTGATCTGATGAGAGAACGTTTATTTGATGTTCATCCCTGTTTTAATCGTTTAATGAAAAGGCGGACTCTCTGGTTAGATGTGATAGATTTAGACCTAAGTTGGATATGGCTATTCCTTTTAGAGATTCCACTCCTATTCTGAGGAAGGATTTGAAGGGTTCTTAGGGAGTGTTTTGGTGTTCTTTCTCTTCCAGGCGGGGAGATCTTTAAAGTTCAAGAGGTTGACCTTTGTAGATTGAGGTTTGATCATTGCCTTATTCCCTGTCCTCATAGAATTGGTATTGGTTTCTTTTCTCTGTTTTTAGATTTTTCCGTTTCTTGGTTCCTTTAATTCGGAGGCTCCTTTTTGGTTGTGTAACGAGTCGTTGGAGGGCCAGTTCAAGAAGTGGTCTTTGTTTCCGTCTCTTTTTCCTGCCACAGGTCAAATTTAAAATGTGTTTACTCTGGCTTGTACTATTTTAATTGTAGAATTTTTGACTTACTTACTTCAAGTTTACTTATACTGCTATTTTTATATTCAACCAGTATTTGACTAGATATGTTAACATAGCTTCAAAGTTAATATAATTACCTTTAAAATAATGTAGCCCATGACCCACGTCTTGAATAAATGGATAAATTTATACCCATTAACGCAACAAAACTTAGGTGAGGACAAAGGATTAGATATGTTTGGATATGAAAATCATAGAAATGATATTTCCACTATTTATTACCATAGACAATCCAAAAGTATTTAAAATAGGTCTTATTTGTATACAGTATAGGTTTATACATCATATTTTTCAAGAATTCATTGCAAATATATGCTCAACAACTTGTGCCAATCAAAGCATGTTACATGTCGAGTACAAACATTGCGCAAGACCAATTAAGTTTTTGTAAAAAGTGTAATATTTAAGGCAATACGTCTATAACTCTAGTTTACATTAAAAAATCACAAAAAAAGGTATTTGCTTTTACTGTAAACGGTAAAACTCTTGTAAAAGTTAACTTGCTAATTAAAAACAATCATAACAAAAAAGAACTATGTCTAATGGATGTCATCTCTAACCCGAATAAGTTAAGATCACAATGAAGTATTAAACTTGTAAAATAGGAGAAGATAAAAAAAAATTACTCCTTCTTGTTTATAAGTTTGGATGCTGAAAAAAAGAAACTTAATTAGTAGGCATTCAAATATTGCATCATTATATTAAAAAAATTTATTGGATTAATGTATGTACATAAATTAATTTCATATCTACAGTACTCGCTATTCACCTAAAAAAGAAAAAAAATGTAATTTTAAATTTTACGACTTAAATATAAAACGGAGTGATCTCCGCAAATCAACAAAGGGATAATTACTAAACTGTTTTTAATTATTATTACGAATATTAATAAATTGTACTATTCGGAAACCTATATCCCAGTCATCATATCGCTGCTTTAGCACAACTGATACATTTAAGATTCTAAAGCAACTATCCAATCATAATAGTCTCATAATGTACTTTAGTGGTCCATTGTTAATAAGGAATAATTTACAGTTTATACTATAAATGCAATGCAGTGAATAAATTTATAAATTAATAAGGATATATGTGACCTGGGGCCCGATTCTCGAATCTCGAATGATGAATATCGCATGCGACACAAGCCAAAAGTCGAATGAAATGTGCACGACTACGCAGATTTCATTCGACTTTTGGCTTGTGTCGCATGCGACATTCATCATTCGAGATTCGAGAATCAGGGGCCTGGACTACGGAAAGGTACCTATCGTTTGAAATTAAGTTTGCGCGTAAGCGGCTGTTAAAGATAACAAGTCGTGTGCGTGCGTCGCGTTTGTATTTGTGCTTCTACCTCTTCTTGTTTTCGTCTTAGCCTTGGCTCTCCACCCCTCTTTTGACTTCCACTATACAGTGGTGCTTTTTACAATATTTTTTTTTGTAATTTATTCAAGTAATTTCCCCTAAATAGATAATTTTGTGAACGTTGAACGGATTTTTATAATGAATGTTGAAACTTTCCAGCAAAAGTTTTAAACTTAGGAGTCTGCGGTTTGTTCGATTGAAAAATACATTCAATTTTCTATAAATTTCGATCAAAAAACAAAAATTGATTTTTTCCGACCGTAGGTACCTTTCCATAGTCCAGGTCACATATAGTAAAGCCTCTTAAAGGGACATTCTCTTGGACGGGAATTTCTCTCTTTTCGTTAATAAAATAAATAATCCTATTAACCGGACGCGGGCACACAAATCATCTTCTTTTAACCTCTTGTGCGGACAGCACAAGACCTCTTTCCTCTAACATCTTGCAATTTAATACCGTTAGACTATTTCGTGTTCCCTGTTCTACTACAAAACTCCAGTTTGAAATTTAGACGATTTACGAAACAACTCTTCAAGAGAATATCAACAAATTCATGAAAGCATGTTAGTTCGCATTTTCGAAAATGTGACGCGTCGAATAATTTGTACACAAATTTGTTACTTAATTTAGTTATTGCACGATACCGCAATAAATGCCAATTTTCTGTCACTGAATAAAATTTCATTTATCAGTATTAATAGCTTATATTGATAATTTATTTAAGCACAGACATGCGTTTACAAATTCATGACGTCCACGTTTTACTGATTTGTGTCCTCTCACTCTCTTGCTTGTAAAGTTTTATCAAAACGAAAAACAGTATAGCTGCAAGTGGTTCGAAAAACTGCACTTTACATAAATATTTATAAATTATTTCAATTGACAATTTGAAATAACATAAATATTGTAAAATACATCCTCTACACAATCTACTGTCTGGTGCAACCAAATCTCCTTTGGCTTATCAGAAGCTTTATATTCTTACCAGATGGCATGCTATAAAAATGCGGATCAGACATTTGCTTATATCAAAATACAGTAAAACAGAGATAACCAAATTTATTATTTGATGAACCTAATAAAATAATTTTTAATAAGAATTTATAATGATCAAATAGGATGAAGCAATTTTTTAATTGCTTTTATTACATTTTACAAATGTTGTACTTAGTGCTTGTACACAGATACAATTTTCCTTTTAATCGTAACTAAAGCATCTGATGATTGCTTAATTTGATACTTGATGTTGCTTTTAGCATATAGGCAAAAATGGGGACACTACCGCAACTTAGAGAGAACATTGATTTCCTTATACCGTATGTACAATAAAAAAAATGCAAATATAAAACTTAATTACCTTTATCAATTGCTTCATCAATAACAGTATGATGTTGTAAAAACTTTGGCCTCACAAACTTGTTATAGATTATCAAAGATCCATTAAGCTCAGTCGGAATCATCAACCATACCATAAGTACACACTATAAAATAGTCAGTCATCCTCTTTCATGTTAAATATATCAGTAAAAATACCTTTGCCAACCAATATAGCGGAAACCAACCAACTATAATATCGGCGAAAAATTCTACAACTGAAAACAGTGCAAAAATTACCCAATACGTCAACCATTTCGTATCATCTTCCTTATTGTGGGATTCAATCGCATGAATAGAGACATAAGCTGGATAAAGAAAGCCGATCCCGTTGCATACGAATTGTGCAGCAAATCCAAAAATAAGCCATAACGTAACAATACCGACGGCAGCTACAATTTATATATGAATACAAAAAATGCTAATTAAAATCTTTGAACCGGTTCTTGTAATGATGTTACATACCAATAAAAAGATACAAACGATTAACTCCGGTTTTCTTTTCTGCGATGTCAAACACAAAAGTCCATGGTTTCGAAGCGTCGTGTAGAGATTTATTCAAATTGTCTTTTATTTCTGTAATTTTTGCAGCCATTTTTCGGCAGCCTTTCGACGTGATTTGACAGAAACAAAAGCGGTTACAAAATCAAGGTTGAATTTAATTTGAGGTTAGATAACCATCAGAATCACCAATAGTTTCTTATCGCACTAGCCCACACTAACCAACCATAAATGTTAGGTACCGGAAGTCCCTAACATTTAATCAATTACAATGCATTCCCATGTAGGATAGTTTACGTTAACGTTCTGCTTCATAATAAATTTCATATTTATTGCAGACAAATTAAAGAGATTTTCGATTTTATATTTTATTTGTAATCTAGTGACTTTGATGTTGACATCATTACATTTTCCCTTTTTCGTGATAGTAACATATATTATTTTTGACCTCTACACACTACACACTCTGTTATTATAAGAGATTTTGCAAGACGGCAGAATGGAGCAACAAATAATAATAATAATTATCGAACAAATGTGAACAAGCGTAAAATTGCATTGTATGGGGACACATCTTTAGAGAAGTTGTAATGAACAGTTTGAATCATTTTAAATAACTATATAGTTATTTATAATAATATGTAGCAATGTGGCATAGAGGCATTAAAGGCAACTATTTATTTTACTTTAATACAAAACTTTTATCTTACAAGATAGTGCTAATAATTGTATATTGGCAATCATGACTTTGCAACTATTTCACTTTATCTCAGGTCATCTCACTTCATCTTTTGACATCCATGTGATTGGTATTGGTATCGAAGAATAGAATTTCGCCATTTTTGCTGTTACCTAATCGAAATTACAGTTTTCAGGTAAATTTGTTAATAATCCTGATCTTTTTAAATCGTTGAGAGCTTATTTTCTATGCATTACATGAAACGTTGCGAATATGATATTTTATTTGTTTAAAATATAATACACCGCCTTAGAATTAACAAAATAATGAAAATATAGTCAAATAATAGTATAGTGAAATCAAATTGAAACCTTTTCTTTAATATGTTTTGTTGTAGAATGCTAGCTGTGAGATCTTTGGTAAAAACTGGAGCTGCTGTAGCAGCTCAACAAAGTAGGCAAATGAGTGTAGTTGCCACAAGACCTCTTGTTAGGGTATCTTTTGCTGAAAAATTGGTTCATGGAGTAATTATGACTGTAGCATATTGCACAATTCCTGTGTGGGTTTTAGTAAACATCCGCAACTACAGAGGATTAGGAAAATGAATATAAAAATGATTGTATATGTAGAAAAAAAATATTTAGATTAAGCTAATAAAGTTATTTAATAATATTTTCTCGTATATTTATTAATATTAAATACATAATCAATTTCCACTATTGTATGATTTTATATTTTAAATTAATAAAAAAAGAAAGCTGATATATTAGTAAATTTGACATTAAATCGCAAAGAATTGGTAGTACTTAGTTGTGACTTCGTTCGAGTTCAAGTGAAATAAATGTCAAATATCAACATAACCTTAATTTTAGAGTAGTTTTACAAGGCACAGTGTATGGGTTTACCATGAACGTAGCACGAAACTTAACAAAAATATTAACCTACAATGCAAGTCTTTTACGAATTAATAACACAACTCAGAGGAATTATGCGTTTAAAAGCGACTTAAAAATCAAATGGGTAAGGCCTGCGAAAATTCCATGCTATAAAGCTGTTGTAAGTGGAGATTTAAAACCAAAACCTGAAGTGGATTATAATAGATATCAAATAGAATTTCGCAACTGCAAAGAACTAGAAGATGCCGATGAAATTGTGCAGAGGCTATTCAAATTAGAATTTGCTTCTCACAAGAAAATTGTACAATCTTATTTGAAAGATCTTACTGATAGCGTGCAAAGACATCCATTCGATAGAGGTTCTATTGAATCAAGAATAGCTAGATGGACTGGAGCCATAAGAGCATGGCAAGAAATTATGGAATCGCATCCTTATAATAAAACTGTAAAAATCAAGTTGAAAGAATTGATTGATAAACGTAAGAAACATTTGAAATATTTGAGACGATGGGATTATAAGAAGTTTGAATGGTTATTAGAAAATTTAGACCTTGTTTATAAGCCATATCCAAAACAACACCTGCCCGTTACCAGGAAAGAGTCATTGAGGAAATTAACAGATAAATATTGGAAAGATACAGTTCAGGACAAATTAAATGAGTATAAATTAGTATTACAGGAACAGCAGCCAGCTTTCTTAGAAGAAAAAATTAGGAGCTTAGAATTTATACGTGCTGAACAACAAAGTTGTGGCGTGACAGTAACAATTACGGAAGAAGAAATCAATAATGTAAAGAAAGAGTTGGCAGATTTGTTAAAAGAAAGAGATGTTTCTGTTAAAGACGATTAAATAAATATGTAAATACGTTTACACTGTTTTATTTTCGTCTAAAAAATTTGTGTCACCTCCTCTCGACAACCCTATCCTAAGGTACTGTGGGGTGCGACTGTATGCCTCAAGTTACCTTTTAGAAATCACTTTAGGTGTGTATTATGCTTGTATGTTACACGGATGGAAACAAGCAGACTCTATTTTACTGATGGACTTATAAAAAATTTGTCTATCTTTGCTAATTGCTTAAAAGATCATCTTCTGACACACCAACGCTATATCATTTACATAAACAACTTTTCTTAAGATGATCGTTGAAAGGGCAGAGTCTATATTAACGGCTACTTCGTCTATTCAAGTGGGCCTCAACAAATCTATTTAACAGCATATTGTTTAGCAAGTAAGCAGCTTCTTCCGGATATAAAATCAGCCTGTTTAATAGGTAAGGACTCCTCTACTAGCTTTATCTTGTTAATCGCCAACCTTTCAAGTAATTTGTTACATACTCTAAGAGGTGCAATGAGTCTGTAATCTTCTGAGTTTAGTCCATCTTTGCCAGGCTTCAAAATGACAAAAACCTTCGTTTGTTTAAGCATCGGAGGAAACTGTCCGGTTTTTAAAATAATTGGACTATAAAACGTTGTCAGCCATGCAAGTGTAAAGTATCCACACTACTGAAGGAACTCTGGCAAAACTGCATCCAGACCGACCCCTTTCCTTTCCGTATCTTTCAAACCTTCGGTGATCTCAGATGTCGTGAAGTCTCTGGGAAACTCGGGCACTTGGTTGAAATCGCCAATCAGTCAAAGGCGGTTAAACCGACCTCTAATGGTCTAATGGATGAGGAAATGAATCATATTTGTATTGGTTAAATACATTTTATTGATTGATTGATTTTAAATATACATCATATTTGTGGATTATGATTATACAGTTATAATTAATATCTAGGATAGAATTCCCCAGATAATGTTCGAAATGAATTTAAAAGAACTAATTGGCACGAATTTATGAATTATACATTTTGTTAACAGCAAAGAATGGCAGAAACACACTAAACATCACTTTACTATATCATAGTAATACTAATATATGGTATGTTTATACTAATTTGTGGACCCAGTTTCATTATATTCTATTCATATTAAACACCAAAGCGCATTAATAGTACTCAATCAGGTCAAAATTCAAAAAGATATTTTTTAAATATTGGACTTCTTTTATAAATGTTTTGTTTATTGAAAAAGCAAGAAATAAATTTGTAAATATACAAAGCAATGTGCACTATCACATTTTAATGTCAATACTATCAATCTATAATTCATTTTTAGTTAATTACATACTTATTTACATATACAATGCGGTGGAAGTCTTTGGACAATTTCTAGTATTGATAATAAAATAATTTTATTTTCGTTTTAGTTTGTACTGAAGTAAGTAGTAAGCTAAAGGATATTTGTCCACGCTTGAAATTTGTAATGTTAAAAGAAACATGTATTTTTGGCGTTAATATAAAAATATATATCTATAATTGGATATTTTAGAGTGTTGAATAGAAAATACAGATGTGTTTAGAGAAATAACTTTAAAGTTGAAGTATTGTTTATAATAAAAAGCAAACACTACTACTTCCATATTTTACTAGAAATATTTCTCTATTTCCGAAATACTACAAAGGCATATCGTATTCTAATTAGAAGTGTACCATTTTGTTTTAATTAATTCTATTTTTTGGTGCAAAGACTTTGCAGCTTCAAGTGCAATTTATTTTGTCTGAAAAACTAGTATGAATCTGTGTATAGTGTATATCTTACAACTCTAGCATGTAAAAATGTTCCAGATTGAGCTTTTGATAAGTGAGTATTCAATACTGTTCGTTACAAAACAATAGGCATTGTATCATTAAAATATTGTTTAAAACTTCGTAATCGTAATAATCTAATTATACATCATCGTCTATTTAAAAAGAAAAATTAGTTTCGATGTCTTAACTCATTATACAGAATCTGTTTTATCATGTCACACCATGATGGCGTCTTTAAAATAAGAATAGTGTGGAACTTCCAAATAGCGAATATTTCTATTTAACGATCTTTTTCCGCAAACGTTGCATTTGATGTAAGATTGCGTGTAAAATTACCTCCCAATAACTAACAAACCACAAGTAGGGTATTGTTGAAAGTTATTCGTGGAGAAAGCGCGGATGTTAATGAAGCAGACTGCAAGAATTGGAGGAATACAATATTGAAACTAAAATGAAGTTAGAAACCTTTTTAATGCCGACGAAAGCGGTCTCTTTTTTAAATGTATAGTTAATAGGTTTTTTATCTTTAAAAATGATAACTGTTTTGGTGAAAAACAAGGCAAAGACAGAATTATTATTATAGCAAATATGACAGGAAGTGAGAAATTAAAACTCTTGGTTACAGGAAAAGCAAAAAATTCCAGGAGTTTCAAAGGTACAAAGCGAGATTTTTAGAGACTGTCCTGCACACGCGTTTATAATTTCAAACAGACTAAAAAGGATAGAGCTTATCTATTTCATCTCAAATATGACGTCTAAACTTCAGCCAATGGATCAGGAAATAATAAAGAACTTCAAATACAATAACATTTTGTAGTTTCTAATAACAAAGTTAGCAACAATGGGAGATTAAATTTGAACAATAAATGCATTACATTTTGAAAATGCATTTATTGTAGATGCTATTCTCATTAAATTAGACGCTGTGGGTAAAAGTAAACATGGGTATATGTCTGAGAGCTATATCATTTCGCCACTGTTGTTAATCATCATGTTCCGATAATATAGAATATTCTTTATGGCAATTTAATTTAACAACCTAATACAAAAATTATAGTTGATTGTACTTAATTTCAAATGACCGCCATGGTATGTAAAAATAAATCCTATAAAATCAGTTTAAATAATGTAGAAATATTTTATTTTCAATTTTATTAATGGATATTTTGTACACGAAATTTATTATTGTTAAATAGTAACAAATACAATTTAATCCATTTAAAATTCAAGACTCAGCAAGCCTCGCAAACAATAAAAACGTATTTTTTCAACACAATAGCAACTTACTGTACTGTGCTAAGTTTGCTGATTCCAGAATTTATAGACATTTATCTAACGCATACATGGAATTGGTAAATTTGTGCAATACGTCCTTTATGTCATGTTATCTAAATATCGCCATCGTGTGCAACAATTACTGCTTATACATTTACATACCTTAAATTACAATAAACAGCAACCATAAATAGACAATTTTAAAACAAAACATACAATATTAAAATAATAAAATCATTTATCATATAGATATCTATAAAAATCGAACAAATACACATCAATATCACAATATTCTTTTGTTTTAATAATAAAAATAAAATAGCAATTATAACGATACTTCTTTTCAGATTCTTCAATTCCATAACTACGTGTAGGGTAAGTTAGCAAAATTCGCAGCAGTTAATAAGCGAACATAATTCCCTAGTTGATTTAACGCGTAACTTGGTGCAGAAATCTTACATTGCTAATCAGATTCTTTACTATTTACTTTACGGTAGTCTTACGTAATTTGGTTTTGTTAAAGTTGCAAATGGAGCTTAGCAAGGCCGAACGCTCGTTGGAAGCCGATAATGTGGGAGATGTGACGTTGCCGTTTGTTAACGGTGGTGGAGGGGGCGGCGGAACTACAAGAGGTGGCGCTGGGGGCGGTGTTGGAACATTGGAACCTAAAATTTTTATAAAGATAAGCGCTACTTGCTGATAAAATTAAGCGGAACAGATTATATTATATATTTCTTAAAACTACACCTGCAATCTTGCACTCCATGACAATATATATTTTTAGCAGTGATAGCGGTATTCACACACGTGTACATGTTTATGTAAAACATATTGTCTACGGTTGATTATGCACAGCGACAGAGATCAAAAATATTGGAATTTCCAACCAAAAATCGAAATAGAAAAAATAATTGATATCGAGTTTTGATTTGGCTTAGCAAGTTAATGGATGCTGTTTTTGATCTCTGATGTAAAATAACGAGATACAAATGATTAAATATTACATGCACAAAATACTACAAACGATACAATAATAGGAAGATAAAACAAAAAAGATGTACCAGATCCTTTCAAGAAGTAGCAAGGCCTAAAGATAAGACAAGCCTAATAAGCAAATCTAGTATCTAAAAATGACAGATACATGTATAAGTATGTACAAAAGATCTTATTTTATGAAAAAAATCATTATACTATATATTTATCTCATAAAACAAGATATGTGTTCCAGAATGATCAATTAATGTCAATATTCTTATCATTTTAGTTTAAATCAATCTTGGAGGAATACATTTAGGGTACTATTAGCTACAGTTTCAGCAAAATGTTAACTTGAAATATTTTATATTTTTATTTATAATTTTGGATAATTTTCCAAAATTTTATTAAAAAAAAATTGACTACAAATCTTTGTTTATATTTGTCAAATTGCTTATATATTATATACTAATATGCCGTTATGTATATAAGAAACTGTATATATCTCGCCGTATATAACACCCCATATATCACACTGTATACAATACCAGCCTATTACAACAATCTCTATAAAACACTCCCTGTATACTCAAGAGCTTTCATTTAATACCGAAACCCACGTGACCTCTTTTATTATGCAACCCATTTAATACATAGTATGGTAATACACATTTTAAAAATAAAATTCGTCCACAACTTTTTATTTACATAATATATTGACCATTAAAATTTTACAGGTTAAGTTTAAATTGTAAATAATCACAACTAAATAACGGAAAAATAGTTATAACAAATGTTGAAAGTGGTTTCAGTTGTTATGTAAACAAATATTTACTTTTTTTTGTAATTTTCAAGGTTAGGCCGGTTAGATAGCTTGTTTTACCAACATATTATTTACGTCATCTGACGTCAGAGATCACGTGGGTTTCGATTCTAAAGCTTCTTTCATATACAACCCTGTATATATTTATTTACACTCAATGAAAACAAATGCCTAAATGTTAACGACTTTTTCCGTCGACCGTGTATTTACATCCGTTATTAACGTTCTCAAAATCAGTGAAAATCATACATTAATGACCCTTATTAATGCATGATTTTCTGTTAATGAACGATTTTGATGGTTTCCATGGTAACCAAGGAAATCAACAAAATCAAACGTCAAACTAAAAACGCTGTTCGCTGTCATTCATGTTTTGTGTTTATAATTGTTAAATTAGGTGGTGGTTAGCGTTAAATTCTTCCAATCAATGGAGGTCGTTAAAAATTTTACATTAACTCCGCTGGAAGTGGCAGAAAGTGCTAATTCAGCATCATTAAGTTTACTACCGGAAAAGAACAAAAGTCTGTATGAAAAAACGTATGCCGAATGTTTTTCTCCACTTTAGAAAAATATACGGTCCACGGAAAAGTATTGTAACTAACTCTTACATTAAAATGCGATTAATGATCTCGAACATTAACAAAATCTAAAATATCTCGATCATTAATCGCCCTCATTAATGTACTTGTCGGTTAAATAACTATTAACATCTACGCAAAAATGTATTCATATTGAAAAATATTATTGTTGTTTGGTTAAAGTTTGGAAATCATCATGTTTGTGTAGCGCTGCTGCTATGTTTGTAAATCACTATAAATACATATATACTGTGTAAAACATAAAAAAATGCAAAAAATAATAGCATACACTAAATTACTAAAAGAAAATAATTTATGAAAAACTCTCGAAATGTATGCGGTTGGTGTAAGATTAGTTGCATATACATTCAAACATTTGTCTAACTTTCGTTCGCAATTATTTTGCCACAGATGGTACATACTAATGAAACTGTGTTCGAACATTTTGCCCGATTTCTTTCTAGTACAAGTATTTAATAGTAAATAAGAATATTAACATCGATAATTGTCACAAGTTAAGCGAATATCTAAAGTGTCGGTTAAAACGACCAGCCCCAGAAGTTTAAAGTTTAATGAAGTAAGTTTTCTGTCTAGAGAGGGTCTAAAATTTACTGAGGTGGCACCGAACGAGACGATTTTAATGAATAAAGTTGCATTAACAGTTGATGTATACATTAATAAAATAGTACCTCCAGTCATAGAAGGTGGCGTTGCCGTGCCCGTGGTACTCGAACTATTAACGCTTTCCGCTCTATCCCCATTTGTCACACCATTGAGTTTGTCTTTTTCATCCTTTTCTTCTAACGTTTTTTGTCGCTGTTTCTCTTTTGCCATCTTTTGTTCTTGTTTCTATAAATGTTCAAATACAGTAGAAAAAAAATAACAATTATGTATGTAAACGACGTAGTCTTACCAATTTCGATCGTTGCTTTTTCCTTTCTTCTTCAGAACTCATCATTTCTTGCACTCTAACCAATCGCTTCTGACTACGTACCATTTTCTGCTCTTCCTTCAAACGTTCCTCCAGCAAAGACGTTACCTTCTTCAATTGTTCCTTAGTCGAATTCGGTATCTTTAAATGTGCTCTATCAGTCGGCTGCAGCGTTAAGACTATTGTTGAAAAGAAGGGATGATGTAGGAGATCTTCGATTGTTGGTAGTCCTGCTTTGCACGCTTCCGGCGATAAAATTGAGTCTAGAACTGATTCTAAAAAGAAAAAGTATTAATACTCTTCCCAAAAAAAAATTGAATTATCTTACTCAGAAGCTGCTGGCAATCAGCTGGGTAACTGTCAACGATGCTTTCGTGGAGCGGTGCACCAAACGTCATTTCGTACAGCGTATGTCCGAAACAGTAAACGTCAATCGATTGCATGCTGAAGATCCTCTTATGCTGCATGAAATACGGTCTATAAAAACTCGGTACACCTAAAACTCCGTTTTCTATGTCCAACAATTTCACTCTATCATTGTCGATTATTATATTACCAGTATGCAAGTGACCTACAATTTAATACTTTAAGAAAACTATTTACCAAATAAGAAAAATATTTACCGTAAGGTAATGCTTTATCGTGTAGGAACTTTAAAACCTCTAATATTTGCCGCCCGTACAAAGCTATCTGAGATATCTCTAAAGGTTTATGGCCTTTAGGATTGCCGTATTTCTTCAGGAAAGATTGTTTCGGCTTAACACCGCAGATAATATCACGCAAGGATCCGTTTTTATGACTAGTTCTTACTACCAGCGCCCCAATATCTGTACATAGGCACAATTCTATTGGATAAATATATGGATGCTAAAATAGATTAATTTATTGCAATTACCTTGTTTTACATGTTATATAAACGTTTGATGAATTAGCAACAATATTTATTTGAAAGATTCCAAAATAGAAGGTAATAATAAATTGCAAAGGTAGTAACAGTGATCATTACTTAACAAAAGGGTTTAAACTCAAAAAATACAAAGTCACCCACAAATCAATTTCTTTTCCTTGCATGCTCTCACATTCCAAGTATTCTACATAATTTCCTTGTATTTGTTTTTGTTGTTCCGTTTCCTTCCAATTTATCATCCCTTTTCATTGCCTTTATCATAATTCTTTTTGCTTCCTCCTCAATGTTTGTTCTTAGTTTTTTGGGCCATTTACAATGTGTTAACACATTTCTTAATCAAATTCCACTTTTCCCCATTTATTATTAGTTTTCTATAGCCAATTTCAACCCTTTACCATCTTTCATTTTATTCTTTGCCCTGCATTCTTATTGAATGCTGTATTTATGTCACAATACACAATCAAATGGGAGTCAAATTTGGGTTAATAACATTAGCTTGTTATTGTTTTAAAATATAAGTTTTAACAATCTTAATTAAATGTACTAAATTATTTAAAAAAAAATTCTTTTCGTCCAAAAGCACTACTATGCATTCATCTGTAAATAAAGTTCAACTCAATTCATTTACAGATGATTCAAGTGTATACATCATTAAATAAATGAATAAATAAAAAAGCGGATGACCTTATCATTTGATAGCTACTATCTTGAATGTTTAATTTTAGTCTCCAAGAATTATTCTTTAAATGACTCACAGTATCAAAAAAAATATTGTTGCTAAGCATAATCTCAATACACACTCAAAAAAAATAAAACAAATACGATAATAGCAATTAACATTCTAATTAAATAAATAATAAATTAATTAAGATACTTACTTGGATTTGACTTAAACTTTTAAAAACAGCATGCATATCTTTGTCATCCAAATGTCTGTCAGGCCCGTAATCAATCCAGCTGGCCCAAAATTCTTCCTTGGGTGCATTTTTACTCCGTACATGATAGTAATGTTTTCTTAAACGCCAGCCTATCTCTGTCAATGGTGATACGACTTCCCAGCCAACTTCGCCACGTAATGCCAATGAAACATGTTGAAGCGCTAATTCTAAAATCACAACCATAAAAATGTTGTCTAAGTTATAAAATACTAAATAGAATATGTACCTCTAAATGGTTGACAATAATTAGCTGGATCAATAAATGATCTCGCAGGTAATGAGGAGACCAATATTGGATTCATTACTATGCTGTTTAGATATTTCTAGAAAAATCCTAATAAACATTTATATTTTCAAAATCATGAGATGCATACCTGTAAACCTTGCTGACGTTCTGAAATAAATTCTGGATCCATATTTCCAATAATTTTCTTTGGTGGTAAGGTGAGGGGCAAGCCAGAGGCTTGCAATTGCGAATGTAATTTAACAAAATCATTGTATCTCTTGTGTATGCGCCAAGTTCTGTCGGAAAATGGTCCTCTTTGTACTCTAATTACGAATTCCTAAACGTATAAGTCCTATTAGTCACAATTCGGGTAATAACTCGCCTATTAGAATAATTATCTTACCGTGTGACCATTTGTGTTGAACCAATTTTCAATTACGCACGAAATACTCTCGGTATCATCAATTAACACCTTATTCGAAGCTTGTTTCTCAAATATAGCCATTGGTTAGGAAACATTTGTACTGTGTTTAAAAGAGCCATTAGACTATTTAATTAATAAATGAATAAATATTACGCCTTTCAGAAGGACATGTTTTTCGCAGAATTATGTTTTGACACTTTTGACATTTCGATGCAGTTTGGAGAACGAATCTCCACTACTACCAACCGGTACATGACGGTATTATAAAGAAAATACTAAATTTATATCAAATTTAATCGTTTTTGGGAATTAAATAGGATTTAAATATGAGTCACAATTAGTTTGTAATCTGATAAAATATGAATTTATAGGAAAATAAAATATAAAAAGTGGTGTAATTTCAATAACCGCCCAACAGGTGGAATCGAACCACTTCGACGTTAGTCGACTACAGGTTTGAAGCCTGCACCCCAGACCACTAGAGGTCAGTTAGGCACTTCGCTGATTTCCACATTCATGTATAAATGCAGATCAATGTGTATTATAATAAAATGAGAAATAAAAATACAAATTTTATTATATTTTATAATAGGATATTTATATAACTAATTCTTTTCTACATTTCTTTTACATATGTAAAACGAAAATGTTACTTGAAGTAAAAAATAAAAAAAATGTTCTATCTATAGCAATAAAATTAGAAGTACATATCTCTAGTGAGTCAGAATCTTGTAGTTTAAGTTGCATATTCTAAAGCTAGATATGCAAATTGTACTAAACCTTAGTAAAGCATTAGTGATTGGTTGATAATACGTGAATGTTTATAAAAATATCTAGATTTAACCAATCACAACAATTCGCGTACCTATATAAGAACTTAAATATTATTCAATACTAATTATATATACATACATATACATAAATGGATTCGTAATTTTGAATAGTCTTTAAATTAGTTTCACTATAAGTGGTATTACCTATTTGTTTAGAACACGCTTGATATTATGATTGATTACGTAAGCTAACGGCATATTTTACTTTAAATAAATAGCACTACCTATTCCTCTACGAACAATTCTTTAATACTATGTTCTTGACCTCAAAATGACAAAATTGTACTTTTCTCAAACATAAGACACTATCTATACCCAACCCATTCTCTTTTGCATAAATGCTGCAATATATTGCGAAGTAGCTTTTTTCTTCTGTTAATATGCACACAATTAGAATATGGTGGTAAGAATCGCCATTTATTTAGTAATGTAAATATTCCTTGCATTATGTTTACCTCTAAATGAAGTATAAGTAGGTTGAATTTTATCTATAATTAGGTAAAAAGTAAGTATGTAGTATTTGTCCAATCAGAAAGTATATTTAGCAGAAATTTTGTGATTGGTAAAGTTTTTTCAATCCTCCATACAATTTTTGAACCTGCCAAAACCCAGCGTTTTCTTTTTTGGGAACATAACGTTTGTAATTTTTAAAGTGAAAATGAATGTATCAAAAGCATCCCTGACTATTTATTTACACACTGGAGGTACAGAAGTTGATTTTTATTAATGTAGGTACATTTATCATGGTTTTATTTTTGTTTTATAAAGTTAATTACCAAAAGTATACATTTCGATACAGTATGTCCACTTTTCAGACAATATGGCGCAAATTATAATTAATACTGAAACGCCACAACATTTTGAAAAGTCCATGGAGAGAGGATTATATAGAACAATAAGGAGAGACCGATTAAAGTAATGAAATGCAATAGCGTTGTTTTACCTCTTGTGACTGTAAAGTTGATTTTCAGTTTTATACTCAGTCTTTAAATAAATAAAGAGCTTACGTTAAACTGGCATCCAACTAGTGGCCCGACACACAAAATCGGTGATCGAGAATAACTAGATATTATTAGCACATAGTTAATACGCAAAATGCAAATACCTACATCTGGTGTCATACGAGCCAAGTGTACAACTTGCAATAACGCAAAATCAAGACAGCACAAGCGGCATGGCAATTCTTAAGCCGTCACTTCCAATCATGATAAACGGATTTCATGGTGTTGCTATTGCTGATTCAGGTGCTCAAATAAGTATTGCAGGTCATGGATTGTATACGTTGTTACATCACAATGGGCAACTTTTTATAAAAACAAAATAGTATATTATGACACTAGTGCATAATCGAGCTTTTAAAGCACGAGTAACGGGTTTAAAGCCACGACGCGAAGCGGAGTGGCTTTAACGTTACGAGTGCTTTAAAAGCTAATTATGCACTGTGTCATACGATATTTTTTAGTATAAATGCAACAATAATTTTAACTAGAAGAAATCAAATCAATGATTTCAATACATTTTATCGAGTGAGATGTGTCTCTATATTATGTCATTTGACATTTCACTTAATTATTAAACATCATTGTTGTATTAATAATGTCGACAGAAATTCAAAAACTAGCTGCTGAAGCTGAATTAAGTTTAATACCTGCAAAGTCCAAATAATAATTCAAATCAATAATCAATAATTCCAATACATATTATCGAGTGACATGTACCTATATGTCATTTGACATTTCCTGACATTTCACTGGACTATTAAACGCTTGGGATTGGCTGTTACCAACCAACCTTTATAGCACGCCGTGCGATAAACGCCCGATTATGCACGCTTATGGGTGTGTTTTGATTGGTTTATGATGCATGCATACTAAAAACAAAATTATCCTGTGCAATGAAGAAACAAAGGTAGAGGAAACGTTGAAAACAACCGTCGAAGTAAAAACAGGAAACTTTACCTGGGTAATTTATGGTTTTGCCCCATGCAGGAAGTATGAAAATCGTTGGAGTTGCGATGCGTAGTGTGAATGTGCTCACTTGGTGAAAAGCACAGCCCTCGATCTTATTCCGTCCCGGAGATATTCACCGAAAACTGCTGTTCAACTAAGTGAAATTTCCATCTTATTTTTCACAAAAGTACGAATATTCCCGCAACAATAAGAGCCAGCAAGCTGCCCTCTCACACCACCATGCGTAGTGTGAATGTGCTTATTTGGTGAAAAGCACAGCCTTCAATTATATTCCGTCCCGGAGATATTCACAGAAAGTTGATAGTTCAGTACTTTGAAGATGTGATTAGTGATATATATAAATTGGCTAATTTACATTATTCGGCCATCTTGTTTTTTTTCAAATACATACTGTGTAGATTATGTTGCAATAGTTAACACAAATCCAAGGTGTGCAATGCATTCCACAGCTCTTCCACTGTGACGACATCTGTCCTAATGCCTAAATCAAAGTAATAATCATTTCGTGCTATGACCCTGAAGACGGAAATTGTTGAATGAATTTTTGAGAGATTCTTCGAAATTCCCTGCACAGGTCACTACTGATGCTATTTCCGATTTATAGACAAAACAGCGAACAATTTATTTGAAGAGATACATGTTTGGAATGGATTAGAACTTGTTGAAGTTGTTCAACCTCGATTTCAACGATACCTAATAAATTTTTGTTTGATAAAATGTTTTAAAAACGACTTGATAGTGTTCTAGTTAATTCATCATGCTGAATCACCAACAACTAAAGCGATTCAAAGAACCCCGAAACTAATTTACGCCGTACCTACACGTAATATTTATGAAAAAAAGTATTAAGAATTTCAGAACAAGGTGACTCGAAGTCTAGCGAAATGAATTGGTGAGCAGGAGGCAGCAGATACGACATGCAATTCTCTTATAACAAACACGAAACGACAACGAGATCAAGGCGACCGACAATAATACTTAAAGGTTACACCTTCCGATTCAGAAACACCCTTGGTATACATTTATAAAATTATATCGTGCCCAGAGGGGCATGAATCTGTACCTTCTTTTTTTCGCTGTGTTCGCCATTCAATATTCCTTTTACGTCCGTTAATATATTCATTGATCTCGATATTGAGATTTATTGTGGAGAGACAGATGTCTACATGCATAAGAGATCCTTACCATTTTAATTAGTTTACTTCTTAAAATGTTGGTCTTAACACAAGTGAAAATTCAGATATTTTGCAAGAAATGATATTATCACAGAGAGAATCGGTAACTGTAGAAGAAAAATCCTACGCAAAGCATTCAAAATGGTCTTCCCAGGAGATGATTGGATGATTTGTCTTGACCCCAGGATTACAGAGTACAAATTAATAATAGATGATTGAAACCATAAACCGTAAAAAATAATTGTGTTAGTCTGATATCTTGCTTGTTACCTTTCAAAGTTACCACTAACAACATCGTTTTTATTGCTCATCTTCATAAATAATTCCAGTTTAAGATATAACTTTACGCCTGATTATTGCGACCGTATATGGCTACAAGACGGTTACAAGAACATAACGCTCCGCGTTGTCAGGGTCTCCACATAAAGTATCGAAACAGTACATCATAATAATTAAGCTCGAACATTGGCAATTGGGTCAAGATTATCGAGTTATATTTTAAACATGTATAGGTACTAAAATCGCAGACACACTATCGTAGATTTTCTGTATGAGTGTTTATTTATACATACATATTTATGTATCAGTATGTAACAAATAACCATCATTTGCAATTCAAAAGGCGACCGATAACTCATTGTAAGCGTATCAAGAAACAGAAATATGAGTCCTGGCTTCAAGAATGAATTGCTTCGTTTGAAAAAGAAATAATTCTATTGCACAGTTGTTTAAGCAATCATAATGCAAAAACCTATTTAACATGATTGTATGTAATAAAATAAAATCCCCACAATTTATATTAGGGTAAACGGTACAGTTATTGGCACTTTAAGGCCAACATAGTACGTTTAATTTTTTCTTTAATTATACAGGGCGTCTACTGAATAGTCTATAAAAGAGGCATGAAAACCTAAATTCCAAAAAATGAATACTTTATGTCCACGCAGTAACAAGAAAATAATATTTTTCAATCTCAGTCCGGCCCTGTTGTTCGAGCGCAACGCATAAATGGATGGGCAACACAGGCAGAACGTTGAGTCATTCACAGGAATTCGTTGTCTTATGTGTATTATGGCAAGTTATACCAATACTCAGTACATGGACATAATTTTAATCTACGGAGAAATAGGATAAAATCTTTTTTATTAGACCTGCATCATAATGTTGGTATCTCAAACGCATTTGCGTGCGAAAATAATGCCACTAGTGCATAATCAAGCTTTTAAAGCACTGTGTCATACGATATTTTTCAGTTTAAATGCAACAATAATTTTAACTAGAAGAAATCAAATCAATAATTTCAATACATTTTATCGAGTGACATGTGTCTCTATATTATGTCATTTGACATACCTAATACATATTATCGAGTGACATGTACCTATATGTCATTTGACATTTCCTGACATTTCACTGGACTATTAAACGCTTGGGATTGGCTGTTACAGCACGGCGTGTTTTAAAGTCGCCTAGGCAACAACATATATACTGTCATTACCATGTCATTACATATGACATGATATGACAGTAATCGCGCCACAATAGCATCAATGTTTCGTCCACAGTGTGGTAATTCTTCTTTGTCATCCAAGCTAATAATTTCTCATATTCTTTATAATATGCAATTTTTAATTTTTGTGGAATTAATTTCAATTCGGCTTGCTCAGCTAATCGTTCAACTTTCGAAGAAATCTCTCCACTCATATTGTCCATTCTAAATTCACAACACTTGACATTAAATGTCACAGCAATCACATAGCAACCAAGCAACAATAATTTCTAACCGTTGCTATGTTCATTATTATATGTATTTTTATGACCTTTTTTAACTTATCTAAAGCCAGAAACACATTGTTCTGATGTGTTGTGTTGCGCTGTGTTGCATCGTGACGGAATGCAACGCCACAGCGATCAAACACCCTACTTCCCATTGCACCGTGAACACTCATCTGACGTGTTGTGTTGTGTCACGTTAATGTGTGTTGTGTCGTGGTGAAATCCGAGCAGGCCAGATTTTCATCAGAAGCCGACACAAGCGTCAGGGCGACAGGAGCGAAGTTAATATAAAAACTAGAGAAATGGGCGAAATTGTACTAATTGAAAACGTGTGCAATCAAGAATGTTTATTTAATATAAAATCTCCGAATTACCGGAATCAATATATAAGGCAAGAGACATGGGGAAAAATATGAAAACGTTCTTCGTCCTTAAGAAGAAAATTTATTAATGTGTGGTATTCACCAGACATTTCTCTATTTTCATTGATTTTATGAATCCATATTTTTCTTTTTTGGGTAGGTACTGCATTGCAACAAATTACAGCCGCAGCGCATTCTTCTTTTTCTTCTTCGAATTCGTCTGGACGCCATGGAATATTTGACATCACTTCCGCTTCCGCTTCGCGTCGTACTTTTAAACATGTCGCGCGTGCTGTAAAGGCTTACTTATACACTTGTATTATAATATACTATTACTGCATCAGACAGGAAAAGATCCTCGACGGATTACCTGTTGTAAATGCTTTCGTCAAACAGAAACTCGTCTTCCACATCTTCGATTCGTGACCGTGTTTACCGACGAATACTGCTTCACAAAAATGGTGTGCTGAATTACCATAATATTTATCACTGGGCTGATAAAACCCACAATATATCCATCAGAGTTCATCCCAACATAGAACATCAATAAATGTATGGGTTGGAATATTGCGCGATCATTTATTTGGGCCTCATGTACTTTCCAAAAAATTAAATGCGGCAGATCATTTAAATTGTCTGCAAAATACGTTACCCAATTACTTAGATGACATATCACTACATCTACGACGGCAAATGTAGTTCATGCACGAGAGGGTACCTCAACATGTCGGCCGACTTGTATGGGGACATTTAAACCAGGCATTTGCACATTGGACAGGCCGAGAAGGAAGGATTCTATGGCCAAGAGGAAGTCCCGGTTTGAATCTGTTGGACTTTTTCCTGTGAGAATACATGAAAAACTTTCTTTATGATCGTCGATGTAAAATTTTAGACGTCGAGGCTCATCGAGACTGTGTTGTCACAACGGCCCAGTTTATGATAAGTTTTGCCGTCTCACAGAAGCATGCTTCCAGAGCCCGTGATAGTAAATGCCCTGTTCGAACAGTCTTCTTCAATACTGCCAGGAATTATCTGAAAAGAAAAAAACTATTAACTACGAACGCGATCTCAAATACTAAATTATTAATTATCAGATCAAAAACAAAAACACCTGATTTCTACGACAAAAAAACAGGTCGATATGAATAAAATCTGTAGTAAATGTGTGACCTTGTTATAAATAGAATATTTGTGAAAAGACCACATGTGCAATTCGTAGAGCAGCAAAGCTGCTTCGTAAACAAATGCATTCATAGAGTACAATATGTGTTTATTTACATATCATTCAACTTGATTAAAAATATATGTTTATGTCTATTAGAAATTTTTCCAGTGTACGTTTTTTTCTTGTACACACATGTCAGGCCCGGATTCAACAAAATTTATTATTATTATTTACTATTAAAGAAAAAATTATTTTAATATATGATCGTATTCTTTTTTTTGGATTTACCTTTCTTGTGATATTAGTTTTATACTGTTTATTTTTCCGAAACTATTCATTTGACACCCTGTGTCGTTTTCAAATAGAAGAATGTAAGACTCTCTTTTCTTCTGAGGGATGGCTTGGGACAAATAACGGTACAGCAATCATGTGTTTGATCTTTTGTTGAAATATTGCTTTGTATTGCATGACAAGTATTTTCAAACAAATGTGCGAGGTGTGTTTGATTTACTGTCGGCAACATCATGTTAGAGATGATTTAAATTTTGTTTTTACCTTAAATATTTATGTAGTTTTGTTTTATTGAACCGATTGCCTTTTTACATGCCCTTTTGTTCTTTTTTTCTGTTGGCCTTTGTTCTTTTACTTCTTTGCTCTTTATTAGCATGGCTGCTCTTTCCTCTTTCTTATTTTCTTGTTTTTGTCTGACCTCTAGTTTGTGACTTTCCATTCCTTTCCAAGTTGAAGACGTTAATACAAATGCTTGTTTCTCCGAATAATTCTTTTTTTCTTTCCATTCAGGTATTTTATGGTATACACCTACCTATGGAAAAAATGTATGGAACATTACTCAAGATTCTAAATGTTATACAGGAAAATTAAAAGCGAACGAGTATATTAATACAATTAGTAGTATTTATTACCAATTTTAAAGATTTTCTTTAATATCTTATGGCATCTCATCGTGCTTTGGTTACTGTACGAACTCTTTTGGGCATAGTGTCCATAAGTTTCTTACATAAGCTGACGGAAAGTTTTCTCCATTCTTCAAAAATTACCTCCTTTAGTTCTCTTTTTGGTTTACATTTGTAAACGGATACTTTCTGCTTTAATATTGCCCACAAATTTTCTATCGGGGATAAGTCTGCGGACTGAGAAGGCCATGGAAGAAGGTAAGCATCATTACTTGTGAACGACCCAGTCTTTTCGCGGTGCTACAAAGAGCTATTTATGATAGGTTCTGTTTAGAAATAAGTTGCTCTAGGTACACATTCAATAAGTGAAAGAATTATATTTCAAACAATTTTATGGAATTTATTGTAGTGTTTTAGAGATATTCTACATCATAAACATTATTGCGTCTTTTTTATTTTTTGGACACAATTGAAAGTTAGTTCCATCTCTATTGTATACCCGAGACGGATTCTTCAGCATTTCAGCAAGTTCTTTTTCAGTAAATAATTGTTAATTTGGACAAACGATTTCCTAATATCATTTTGACGCTCACAGGTTGAAGCGGAGGTGTGGTTCTGATAGAAACCTCAGGATGGCGCTTGAAAAAATGCTTTACACTAACCTATGCGTGAAATATTTTCCCTCTTTGTCAACAACTTATTACAGTGTGTTTCGGCTCAGGTAGTGCAATATGCTGACGACACGACACTCTTGTGCAGAGGCTCAACTGATCGACAACTGCAAGAAAGAGGTCATGCGATGCTGTCAGAAGCCAACGCATGGTTTGCGTGCAATAAATTTCTTCTTAATGAAGAAAAGACCACCGAATTAATGTTTATATCTAACCCTTAAGAGTGCTTCTACGAACAATCCTGGACATCACTATAACTTGAAGAGATAAAGTCGATGCGCTATCCTCGGTACTTTATGCTATCCGAGGATTTCGCTCAATCATGAACAAAGAAACAGCAATAGTATAGCTTATTATGCACTTTTTCACTATAGAATGACCTGCAGCATACAATTAGGGGGACAATCTGCACATGCAAAGGTACAGGAAAATGTTAACAAAAACGAAAGAGTCGATAAATATTTATCGAAACGTCATAAAAAATATAGGTTGTTTCATTTAAATTTAATTTAATCTTGTATACAAGAAATAACAATAACACCTTGTATATGTTCAACTAATTTTAAAATATGAAACTTAAGAATAGAATATTTCTCAATATTTTTTTTAATAACTTTTATAATGTCGGGTATATCGAGCTTCCACACATTAATGGGACACCTGTATACCAAACATAAGAATGAACACGTTTTTCGTAAGCATGCATGTAGCATCTAATTAGTCGTATTCTATTATAGTGTAAACAACATTCAGGCTTCTATATTTTGGTGATAACCTTGTCCTCCACCTTTAATCGTATATACGATCTTGTTCGGTCAATCTTGCAGTAAAAGGATCTTAAATCATTAACTGACATGATTTTACGCAATATTTTTTCTACTTACCGTTTATAATTAATACGCGTACCGTTCAGAACTGTCGCAACAACCTTTTTACATCCATAAAACTGTGTGCTATGAGCTTAATTAAAATACGTTGAAACATGTGTTTGTAATTTGTATTTTGATTTCGTAACTCTGTTATAGGGTCTTTTATTGCTCATATGAATCACTATTTGAACAAGTTGAAGTGTAGATTTACATTTACTATTAATTAATCGTTTACTTGTTGATAGTACTAATTTCAAATGGAATTCTCAGATGCTAATGGAGAAATAGATTTACGTTCTTATTATTAGTTATTTCGATCTCTTTTTTTTTCTATAGGTAGTGTTGTTTTTATAATTTCATTGCGCATTTAATTAATGATT
The DNA here is from genome assembly GCA_004785975.1 of Popillia japonica. Classification (NCBI taxonomy): domain Eukaryota; kingdom Metazoa; phylum Arthropoda; class Insecta; order Coleoptera; family Scarabaeidae; genus Popillia; species Popillia japonica. Next base: position 36,648 of record SMLS01069077.1, read on the forward strand.
GATTGATTAATTGGACGTCTTATTTAAAGAGAATTTTATTATATTGCTCGGGCGAAATAAATACTTATTTATTGCACTCATAGAATGGTCACAATTGCCTAGTACTTACTCAATATATTGAAATAAACAACTGCACTGTATCGGATAAATTACTACAAATCCAGAGTTGAATTTCGCGATTTATTTTGGGCAGACTTTTATGTGACGTGTTACACTCAATCTCGTTTGACAGGATTAGATCCATCTAAGTTTAACTTTTCGACTTATTGCCCAAATCGCAAATTACAAAGTCCATCAAGGAATGGATGGGTTACAAGTCCAAGGAATGGTGACAAAGATCATCAGATCAAAGACAGGCAAAAGAACTTTTATAGGAACAGAGGCCTGAGTTTACTAGAGATCTACTGAGTAATAACAGAAAAACTACAAAAATGATTGTAATCCTGGCAGAAAATGCTATCCGCAAATTCTGCAAAAAAGAACGAAGAAACTCCAGTTCATGTGATGTGTCATTGCGAGAGCCTGCTGAGGACAAAATTTCTAGTACTGAGCGTAGAGAACCACACAGTACATACCCGCTCTCAAAGATGATAGGCTTCATGCCTTCTAGGGCAGAAGCGATTACAATAAATCTGAAAAGGTCGTGGTGAAAGAAGTTCGCATGGCGATCCCAATTATATGGGTTATAATTAAGGAGCATAGATTACTACATTGTTAGATAATTTGAAAACATTTCCCAGAATTCCGTATCATAGCTCATTGTAGGTAGTGGAAACAAGTGGCAACGGCTAGAGTCAGAGCAAACAAAGATTGTTTGAAGCCACAATTCAATAAATTCTTCTCAATTCCTATAGCAGGCAAAGGGCAAGTACCTAAGTACGGTAGGTTCTGTGCCCATTTTGTATCTTTAGCTTTTTAAAACGAAACTAGATACACTTATTATAAATTAGACAAACTAACAAATGGGTTGCTTATCAAACTAATTCATAAGCAACCATTCAGGGCATAGCACCAACGTTAACCCTAAACTGGGAGCAATATAGTTCTAATGAGCCAAAATTTGAAATTGGATCTGGTTCATTGTCAAAAGCTTCAGGCTCATTACTAACTTTCTCTCAGGCGAAATTAAATGTCGGGGATCTTGAATCTTAAAGCCTTTGGTTTTATGCAGTTTTTAGTTTAAATTAGTCCGAGAAAATCAAGGATATATTGCGCTGCTGCCCACTAATAAATGGGTATATTTCTGATAAGAATATCAGAATATTACAATGTTGAAGCAGAACAAAATAATTATAACACATACTGAATCTATTGTTGTGTGTTACTAATGACGCAAATAAAAAATATGAACAGTTATTTAGGAAGAACCAGATTGAATGTGAATATAAATTTGTTACAATGGTTAACGAAACAACCCACCCACTACCCATACCTTGTAATTTCCCAATTTAATTAAATGTTGTGTGTGTTTTTTGTATCCTAAGTCCTCTTGTGTGCGTTGTAATCTCCTCCCTGCTGTTTCAAATCTTGTTATTCCTTTCTCAGGTTTTCCTTAACTGTTCACCGTTTCAATTTTGATAGATGAAGTTCGAATGGGCACTTATAAACTTTTACTTGCTTCTTAAACGTTGTATTTTTGTTCACATACGTTTTCGTGACTTGTTTTGTCTGTCAACCGTCAAAACTTGTAAACAACTGTCCCCTCCCTTTTGTTTTTCCGTTTCACCCAGGCCTACCACTCCTTAAATTGCCGAATGTACTGCTTGATATTTTTTAAGAAGATGATTTATGTAATTCCAGCTTGAAATGTATGTTTGTTGTGCCGAAATGGATGTAATTATGTATTGTGTGTATTTGTGATGTGTCTTTACAATAAATTTTGAGGAATAAGATTTTTCACATTATAATCTGGGTTTTTTTATTTTTCCCCGTGCACGCCGTTGGCTGGAGTTATTTTTTTTTTAACTAATTAATAAATAATTAATTAATATAATTATTTAATTTAATTTAATTTAATAGTTTTTTTTAAATTTTAATTTAACACTCATAACACGAGTAAAAAGATAGTATGAATAATAACAATAATTAGTGTTTAATTATTTCAATATACAGTAACATAACACTATAAACAGCTGAATATTGCTGTCGCATTACTATCTGCAAACAAGAAAGAAAATCATCGATGTAGGATTATCATGATGAAGTTTAAAGAGTGATTCATAAATAAGTTACTACCGTCCTTCCTAATGAATTAAGCACAAAACCAGAAATAGAAATATTTTAAAAAGAACATGACCTTTATATTGAAGCAGATTATTCAAAGAAACACGAACAAGTAACCAATATGTAGTTTCTTGGATATAGACATTCTATGTGGTGTTTCTAGGAATAAATTCTAACAAAGACGACAGAAAAACTCTTTTTTTTTGTAAAACCAAACTCGGTCCAACACGAGCAAAGACAGACTAAATGTCTAGTTAAATAGAGACAATGTACCAGATCAAAACAATTATATTGTATTGCAGAAGAATGGTTGTTCAGATACCATTTACTTCCCCTATACCTATTGAGCAAGTGTGAATATCTAGTTCTCATGTTTTAAATGTTTTTAACGCATCCCAGGATTAATTTGGGTGTCGAGGGTTACACCTGTTCAGGCTTTAGAATCGCCCATCATAGATGCTGAAATCTTTGTCGACGTAATGCTTCGCAGTCACAGAGTATATGTCTCACTCCCCAGTTTGCAAAATCAGCCTTGATCAGCTTTGCCCATCTTTTTGAAGTAACATTTTAGAGAGAGCAGTGACCAGTGCCTTAAATTTGATTTTCTTAGATCAAAAAGTTTTTTTTTATTACAATTTGGCGAGCAGCTGATATATTTCCTCGCTTGTCTTTGTCCGGGTATTTTCTTCCAGAGGAGACCATTTATTTTGCTCCCTAGTCTTGATGTTTCTTACTAAACTAGCGTCTTAAAACACCATGAAGGGTTTTGGTCCAATGAAATGCACTTTAGCTCCTTGTTTAGCAAACTCATTTCTTTTGGTAAGTGAGTACGCTAGAACGTACATCAGGGATACCCTGTTTATTGTCACTAGTTGGGTCACGTTCATCCGATAAACTAATTCAGATTTAATGATCTGTGGTGTGTATTTCTGCTTAAAAAATTGTTGGAAATGTTCCTAGGGCTCTAGGAGCTACGAGGAGGCTTTACTCTTTTGCCAAACATGGGATTCGTTGTGCCCATCAAAACAATGGGAAAAGCAACTCAAGACATAGATACCTACAGGATATTTCGAAATATGGTATACCGAAATATGGGACGGGGAGAAGGGGGAGAGGGGAGGGTTAAATTAGGTAATACGATCGAAAATAAGTTTAAAGTCATGATAAACATACATTCGTTGGCCATTGAATTAGGACCACTGCGAAAATTTTTTAGTTTGATTTATAACTACAATGAAAAGTCGTATTCCCTTTCTTACCTTTCTACTATATCTAGGTATATTTAATATTTAGTATGTTATTCTCTCGCTTTAATCGGGGCTACAATTCTTCTTGGCATACTTACCTACTGTCAATAGCCGAAATTGAGCAAAAGAGTTTCTTGACTACCCTCGCATTGAAATCTCCGACCAAATCTATTGTTTCCTTTATTTTTTCATTATCTCCTTTACAGTACCCAGAATTTATCGTTATATGGTTCTTCATTTTTATCTGGGTCATATGCCAGGTGTATAAGCTTAAATCCGTTGTTTTTTTTATTAAGAAAAAACATCTTTTTTAATATCTATAGGTAGATAGTAACAAAATAATTTATTCAAAGTATGTATGTGTCCTTACTAGCTATAGGTACATTTTTTCCATTTTTCGGGCAAATTGTGGATACCAGGCCAAAAACAAATCTATCTCTTTCGAAGCAAATCCATTTTTGAACGTTTTCGTTAGACTAGAAGTGCTGCTCAGCGAGCGCGTGACCCATAGACGAAATCAGGTAGTAGTCGGAAGGAGCCCAGTCTGGTCAATAGGCAAGATGAGGCAGCACCTCCCATTTGAGTGTTTCCAAATAATTCCGGACGATTTTTGAGGTGTGCGATGGTGCATTATGGTGGAAGAAAATCAGCTTATTGTGCCTTTGCTGATAATCTGGCTTTTTCCGTGCAGAGCATGATGGAATTTTATTAATTGTTAATAGTAGGGGTGGAAATTGACAGTTTCACCAGGTTTTAATAGTTCATAGTGGATGATACTCTGCTGATCCCACCAAACACACAGCGTCATCTTCCGTCTGAAGCAATTTGGTCTGAGGAAGATGTTGATGGTTGGCCGGAATCAACCCACGATCTCTTGCGTTTAGGATTCTCAAAATATATCCACTTTTCATCACTAGTCACAATCCTGGGATTCGGGAGTCGACTTCTTCAAATTGAAGCAAAAAGGCGGAGCTTTCCGGATATGCTTCTTTCTATGCTAAAAACTGGCCAGAATTAACAACGGAAAAATATTACGTTGGTATGTGTAGCCTAATACGCTCACTAACGCGCTTTATGATCAAACAGTGGATTGATATATCTTTAGGTAAGTATATATTACACATACGTACAGACGAAACCTTGCATCATTTTTTTTCCGCTGCCCATTATATCAGCCATTCAGAAACTTTTACTTGAATAGGTACTCATCTGCCAACACCGGGTGGGAGTGTGGAAAACCCAGAGATTTGTAGTTTGATGAGTAATCTGAATTCAGTCAAGGTCAACAACATCTTTTTGTTTATGGTGTAGAGTCTGGCCTTTAGAGGTTTCTCCATAAACGAATAGAAAAAATATTTGATAAGTGACTATGTAGATTGGGAATTGTATGTATAGCATAGCACAGCGTTTTGTATTTTCCTCTCTCAATTTGTATGAGATCCACGTATCCCTATAACAAATAAATAATAATAATAATAATAATAATAATAATAATAATAATAATAATAATAATAATAATAATAATAATAATAATAATAATAATAATAATAATAATAATAATAATAATAACCGACACCGTATTACAACTATGCGCCGGACAACGTATGTGAAACTGAGACCGCACTCCTGTACTGGGACAGAACTATCCAAACCGACCACCGGCTTAACCACAACAGACCTGACATTGTCCTTGTAAACAAAGTAGAGAAAGTATGCACCCTCATCGATATAGCCATTCCAGCAGCGGCCAACATAACATAAAACATACATGAAAAGTATAGGGAAAAAATATCAAAATACTTACCACTAGCGGCAGAGATCCGATAAATATGGGATGTCACCAGCGTTAAAATAGTACCCATAATCTTAGGATCAGTCGGGGAGATACCCAAGTCACTACTGGAGAACCTTACTGCGTTAGACCTCCCACCAAATCTGTACCTGGAGATGCAGAAAGCAGTGATATTGGCCACAACAAACATGGTGCGCAAGACCCTCAACAACTCACCTGATACCGGCACCTGACACCCAGATCTTGGAACCAGATTCTGAAAGACCTGAAAAGAAGAAACTTTGAGCTATACACATGTAAATACGTTTTGTAATGCAATATACATAAGATCACTTACCTTACTTTATACTTATTATACTACTTGCCCAAGTAGGGCCGTGTATGATTGATGTACCTCTTATGGAGCGAATAAATGAATAATAATAATAATAATATATTCCACATACTACACCAGATACTGCTCTTGGATAATCTTCTTCTTCGAGTTCACGTTCATAACAGCAATCTGTTAAATGCCCCAAAATCATGATGTTTGTAAACAAGTCTAAATTTATCTACATATGTAAAAATAACGTTATGCAGCTAGTCACATAAAGTATCTGTGTGTTTACAGTAAAACAGAGAGCTAATATATATTTTTCCAGATCTGAATTTTTGTGGTTTCCATACGCTAGAAAAGAAATTGTTAGGAAGCAGGGAGCAGGTTCTGTGGAGAACAACTATTTGATCGTAATAAACATTAGGAGTTAAGGAGATTTATAGGCCTTCTAAGTAGTCATCATTCTTTAAGGTACCATCCCAAGAGGACGAACAAAGTCGATCAAAACACTCTGATTTTGCGAACTTATGTCACAAAAGCAATCATAGATTTCATCATCTATAAAGAGAGAACTAAGAGAGCAGATTTCAAATCAAAATTTAGGTTGTTGATTATCCTCGATTGGAATGGATAGTTTTCGCAAATGACCCTACGTTAAATGGTCACGTTAAATGGCAAAATTTCGGTACTGGTCTATTGAAAATCTTTACTGCTTATAGGAAACCATACAGGGTGTCCGCGATATACAAAGCATGCTTTTAAGGGATGATAGCTACAACGATTTAGAAACAAAAACATAAAATACACCTTGGGTCTATCTGTAAGCGTAAACGAGAAAAAAAATTATTTCTCATGTCTCAAACTTCGACCCATACTGTACACCGGCAGCCGATTAGTGCAGGATTTACCCGACGAATACAGGCGTGTGTTCTTGAAAATGGGCAACACATCAAGCTTTTCCTGTAATACATTTTCTCCTGTCTCTCAAAAAAGTCCTTTTTAGGACCACCAATTTATCACAAATAAAAAAAAAGCTCAATTTTGTAGTAGCCTTTACGAAAGAGCTTAAAGCACCATAACATAATTGCAGTAATTACATTGATTTCATTCAATCCGACTTTCCCGCAACTTAAATTTTCATTTACCGATCGGAGGCTGCTATTAAATACCCCCTTTTAACTCTAACTTCAACATAACATCGATTTTATTGTCACAACATTATTAAAAAAAACGCAAAGGTACCTTTATTTTAAAACGTATGGCAATTGACTTCGTACGATACAATAGTCTAATGTAGTTCAAGGTCGTATAAACAGATGATGCTTGGCTTGCATCTGTGCTCCTATTGAATACGTGTACAGTATGGTGTAAGAGAAATGACACCACTCTTCAATTTCAAAGTGTTAAATAATTCGTTTTCATCGTTGTTTTCAGTTATTTTCAACCCTAATTTTTTGATATGGTTTTTTGGTTATTTAAGAAGCAATATAGATGAGTTTTCTTGTATAGTTTGACCATATAAGGTTTTTAGAAATAATTTTTTTTCTCGTTTATGCCTACAGATAGACCCAAGGTGTATTATATGTTTTTGTTTCTAAATCGTTGTAGCTATCATCCCTTAAAAGCATGCTTTGTATATCGCGGGCACCCTGTATACAGTATTCATAACACATTTAAACAAAGAAAGTTCAGGATCACGTCTTTGGACCCAGACATTTCAATGAAAATTTTAGTGATACAAGACCTTGCTTCAGCATTTTCGATCTTATTTTCTGTTCAGTTAAACCCTGACTTGCTCGGAGGAATTTTTGAAGATAACTAAAGTTTTAAATGTTAAGGAAAATATTTCAAGATTTACGCTCTTTCTTGATAATGCAATGACACCAACTTTGCCTAAACACTCAATGTACATTTTGCAAAATTGTGTGCTTTAGCACAGGGCATCTTAGTGAGAAAAACATATAGATATTAAATCTGGGTGTATTTTGTTTTTTTTTTGACAAACAAACGATTAAATAATAATTCGACTTTTATATTCTATTTTTTGGTATAGTAACATGCTAGTAGCAACTCAGTAAACAGTTCCATTAATATATCAAATCATATGACATGACCAGCACGATTCCTTGTTTATTTTGCAAATTAACTAACTTCAGTGTAAACAAGAAAAGATTATTGTTAATCATTTGTTTAAAAATACCTACTTATGGAAATTTACTGTATTAGAACAAACCAGCACAAGGAAATAACTTACTCGTCTTATATATAAGACTATTTATATATATGTACAACATACCTATACTGGATTAAATCTGTAAATAGTTACACATATAATTAAAGTATTAAATTTCAATTTACAAATAAAAGCTTAGATATAAACAGAGTATATACATAGTTTGTGCTTACGTCTCTACGCAAATATTACTACACTGAAAATATTTGAACAAGGCTCAATCTTATTACACTGGCAAATACTAGGCATAATTAAATTTAAACAAATTGCTAACTGCAAAATCTTTATGGTTTCAGGCACGTACCTTTTTTCACCTATTTCTCCGCGAAATATGAAGCAATATTAAGCAATTCTTATTTGTTAAAACAACGCGGTTTATTATTGTAACAATTCTCATGTGATTTAGGTACTGCGCTGGTGGTGACAAAGGCTGTTCGCCAGCAGAAATTGTAACAAAAAGAAATTGCGCATTGAAAACTATTTGCACATGAATAGAATATCTAGAGCACGAATAAATCTGAGTTTCTCAAGATAGACAAATGACAAACGACACGTAATATCAACCTTATATGTCGTTGGTGAATGATATTAGTAAATCTGTCATGTTAGCGTGTTTTGTTGTATGGTAACGAACCACAAAAAAAACTTGAACTTATTACGAAATTGATTTTAGATCGTACACCGCACAATCTGTGATTGTAGTCATATCGTACTGGTAGATCAATATCGGAAGAAAGGATTAGGGTCAACAGGGTACAACAATAAATAGACAGAAACTATTAGTTTCCGTATCGTTAATAAGGAGGATGTTCATATACATATTGAGTTTTTGAGTTGATTTGATTTGACTTGAATGCATTGATATTATGGACAAAAGTATCCAAAGATTTCAATAATAATGATGTTGTTAAATGAAAATTCTCTACAGTTCTCAATCTGAAGAAAAATTTGTCACACTGATAGAAGTGCATCTTATAAATTATATCAAAAAAATATTGTCTTGAGCTATTGTTTGCTATTTAGGTTAAATGAACATTGTTTGGGAATAGGTAAGGCAGTACATACTTATGATTCGGAGTTTTCTATTTTCTTGAGCAACGTTTGTTATACTATTTACAGCAAAGTAATCTTGTAACAAAGCCATGGAAGCTATTTATACACACAAAAATACGCTGTAAAAGCTATAGTGAGAAATCTTGACAAGTTGTGGTTATATACAGCGTCCTTCATAAAGTTCGCACCACATGGGCGTTTTGTTTATTATTGATTTGGGCGAAATTTCAGTAGAACACAAAATTGTGCATCCTTTAGAAACAAATTCAGACTGATTAGATGAAGTGCTTCGTTTCTCATACACCCGGTAGTTGCTATAGTTTGAAAACAGCCGATTCTAATGAAAGAAATTGCACTGACATATGATTTATTACTATAGCATTGTATTTAATCAGAAATTTGGAAGAATTTGTGTGGTGAAAGTAAAAAATAAAAAATGTTCAAATGTAAAAATTTTAATCTTTCTATGTAACACTTATTTATAAAATAATATAAAAATAAATTGAAATATACAGATTAATTAAATTCATATAAGAAATAGCCTGTAATAAAAAATCAAAAATAAAAGCAAACTAACAAAATAATACAACGAAACAAGACTGCTGCTTTCAAAAAGGTGATTTCAGGATAAATTAGGCAAAAGCTATTTTGACTTAACTTTCTACCTTTCAATACATAAAGTCGTTCTCTCATACATTTGACGTTGAATATTCTCGAGAATGTGTGGGGGAATTTCAACTACACATTGTTGGATTGTTTCTTCTAAATGGACAACATTTTGGAAAGGCCTATGTGTATAAATATAAAATAGGTTTTAATTCTAAACAACTTTTCTTAATACAATTTTTTTGTATTTTTACAAATTAACCCAGTTTACTCTTAAGCTGTTTTCAAATTATAGCGGCCACCGGGTGTATGAGAAACGATGCACTTCCTCTAATCAGTCTGAATTTGCTTCCAAAGGATGCACAAATTTTGTGTCCTACTGAAATTTCGCCCAAATCAATAATAAACAAAACGCCCATATGGTGTGAACTTTATGAATGACGCGTATATATCTGGAAATTGCTGTAGCTTTACACACCAAAAAAAGGTATTTTACATAGATAATTAGGTGATAAGATTCTATATATTGTCATCGGTTGATAGGAACTTTGAAATAATGGGATTTGTCTATTACAGTTTTTATCAGGAATCAATGTATTCATCCGTAAATCATATATTGAATTAAATTAAAAGAGTTAAAAATTGGAAAATATGCAGACGATTCCTTTTTTCCTTACAAAATACTCTATACATAATTAAATTTGAATATTAGGTACGGCAATTAGTTTTGGCTATTAATTAATTGTAAGCATGTGCGTATCTTCTATCGTCTTCAATCTTCGTACATTTTCCATCTTTTGACGTATGTATGGTATTACGGAATACGTTGATTTCATCAAGACTGTTAAAGCTAAAATGTAGTTCGTGTATTATTATAACGTAGACAGATTAGGTATCGACCGCTCGCAGGCGTTCACATGGTGTACGGATCACTATCAGACTATTTTGAGCAAAATTTAAATGTAATTGAATATATTTTACTGCGTGTTAATCCTGGAACTTGCCACTACTCGTTGATATCATAGGATAATTTTAACCTAACTTTAATTACCTAAAAAAAGTACTAGGGTGAAAGTTTTCCATATATGTACCTACAGTCTGTTTGATTTTAGTTGTCACATCAGATATCTCGGCTACTCTTAGAGACATGGCAAAATGTTATAGAAGAAAAGTTATTCTACATTTAACATATAGAAAAAAAAAGCAATTGATCATCAAAGAGTATAGATGTAGCAACTACGTATATTCAAAATTTTAAATGGAACATACCCAAGAAATTCTCTTTCAAACGGTATACTTAACACATGCTACAGTTCCCTATTCAATTAAAGACATAAATCGATGATTAATTAACAAATGCAGACTAAGGCAAATTGAATACATTGCTTTGAGTAGGTAGGGGATGAAAACAATTGGTTTAGACAGTGGAGTATTAAGCCGGAAGCTCTCCCTCCTTTTTCCACCACAGTTTTTTTCTGTTTCATTAAAACTTTTTTTAGATTGTAATATTGGAATGGAAATACTGTCCGTAATTGTTTATTAATGTAAAAATTAAGAATAATACATAATTTAACTACATATATAACTTTTATTAAAAAATATACACAATTGGTAAAAAATGTTGGTTCAAAAGCACTTCTTTCTGGCTTTCTCGTTGGCCAATACGTTAATAATTTTGTCCAAAGTGAGAGACTTTAGTACTTGATGTTCAAATTTATACAATTAACAGTACCGTTGACTCTGTCACTCACTAACAAGGGAACACCGGCGGGTGTCCCCCCCCGATTTCGATGAAACTTTACAGAGAGAAAGAGTACCTCAAAATAAGAGACACGTATTTTTTTATCTGCGTATCCACACGATTTTGGGGTACAGCCAACTCCAAAGTTTGGACGATTTTTCAATTTTTGCAAATATTTCCTAAACTATAACAGATATTATATTTTCTTCATAACATAATTTGCAGGATGTTGCATGGCCCTACGGGTGGCGTCGTCCGTATTCGCAAAAATTTAATAACGGGGGACGGGGTAACCCACCGGTGTAAGTAATTTTACAGTAATATGTCAAGTGCTTTAAGTGCTGAAAGACACTGCTGAGAACAGTGCATTTGTTTGCAATTTACATTTGATACTGTATTATGAAGAAAATTGCATTTGTTCGTATTCTTTGCTAAAATAATCTTATCTTAGTTTTTAAAATTTGGAAATATGTTCAAATCAAATCTCAAATCGCTCGAAAGTTTAATTGTTTAAAAATGAAGTCAAAAAAAAAAATTAGAAAAAAAATGTCTTACTTAATCTTGTTTTTCCCAATTATTTCTTGAATCATGCATGAAAAGTCGCTAAAATTTTATAAAACCAAAAAATTTGCCTAAAATAATTCTAAGCAGTTGTCAAAACTTTGATTTTCAACAAGAGTTTGCTTTTCTTAACTATGGTCTGAAGTAAGCACGCTAGAAAACTGAAAGTTAAGAACAATATACGAGGGTGATTTCATAAATATTGCACAGGTTGGTACCGCTGCGGAAGAGATGACGCCGAAACAATGAGCAACACGTCAGTTGCAGTTCAAAGCTTGAGGAAGAAGTGTGAAATTTTGTGTCATTTTTAGTGTATTACATTTCTCAGTTACGTGAGTTTGAAATGGAGCCTGCACGTGTCTCGGGTACTGTGAGTATTGAAGAACAACGGGCATACATTAAGATTGAAACTTTACGCGGAAAAAAACCGACAGAAATCCACAGTGCTTTAAGTGACGTTTGTGGTGAGTTAACAGTGGACCGTAGTACAGTTTCTCGTTGGTCTAATCGTTTTCGTGGTGGTCGTGTTAGCATACACGATGATCCGGGAAGGCCGAAAACATCAACCGATGAACGAAATGTGAAACGTGTGGCTGATGCTCTCGAACAAGATCGTCGTGCGACTTGTGAGGAACTTTCTGAAGTTACAGGTATTCCACCAGCATCAGTTTACCGAATTCTGACAAATGATTTAAAGAAAAGAAAAATTTCGGCACGATGGGTCCCACACAACTTGACTGGTGAACAGAAGCAAAAACGCCTGGACATTGCAACCTTGCTGAAACAAAGATTCAGAATTGAAGGTCAGACATTCTCGAATCGAATTGTTGCGATTGATAAAACATGGGTTAGAGACTTTGAGCCGGAGTTGAAATCACAGTCCAATGAGTGGAAAGGTCCATCTTTTTCACGTCGACGAGCACAATCAAAGGTCAAAGAAATGATTTTTGCATACGATAACCCAGGAATTATCATGACAAACAGGGTTCCGTGTGGAAAAAATGTCACAGCAGTTTACTATCGTGCTTTCCTGCAGAATCTGCGTAGAAAAATGCACAAGAACCGACCTCAGTTGCTCAACGATACACCACTCATTCTCCATGACAATACTCGTCCGCACATTGGACACGTCGTAACCGAAAAGCTACGCGAATACTGCTGGGAGGTGTTGCCTCATCTTCACTACAGCTTGGACATGAGTCCAACAGACTTCGATCTATTCCCAAAATTGAAAAAACCTATGCGTGGACGTCGTTTTCGATCGCTGGAAGAGCTTTCTACCTCCGTTACCTGAGCCATCCGACAGATGAACGAAGATGGTATCCTCAATGGTATAGTAAAGCTTTCGACTCGTTGGGATTCGGTCATTGAGAAGTAGGGAGACTATTTTGAAGGATTGTAAAGAGATATTTCAGTAAAAATAAAAAATGTAATTAAAAAAATTGTGCATTATTTATGAAATCACCCTCGTACAACAAATCTAGAGAAACTTCCAACAATGTACTTACTTTAAAAATGTCGAATTTGGAAATGGGAAAGAGTGCTAATTTCATAAAGACGACACATTTATGAGTATTGTAACAATAATGTCTCACGTTTTTGACAAGTATGTATATCTGATCCGGTAAAAAAGCACTGTGTAACCACACTGAGTAGTAACAAACAAAATGCTGGAATTCACAAAATATAAACAAAAAGTATTTTCCTTTAGCACAATAGTTTTTGACCTCAAAGTTTTTCAAGGAGTGCAATTACACTATACTTAGCTGGTATATCTATTGCCCAACTATCACTGGTTAATTTTAACTCGCCTATTTAAATTTTTTGAATACATACATATATCAACCTCGTGAAAACTGATATTTTCACCATTATTCCAATTAAACTGCTTTGTATGGCTGTCATGTCCGTTATATGGCTAAGTCTATATGTATAAAGATATCATTGAATAAATACTAATTTATTAATGAATGTACAAAAATTCATCCACGTACGGCAACAGAATGTTATTGGATTGATTTTAGTTTTGCATGCAGGTGTATTACTAATGAGCTATGGTTAAGCATCGATCATAAAAATCAAGTTCATCGACCCATAGGTGTTACCCAGTTCACTTGTGGGTACTAAGAATCGCTATGCAATTGCATGAAAACTAATATCTGTCTATACGTTATAAGAGTTAGCGGTGAGCATGAAATATGGACGCATAATGTGTTCTAGTTTAATACGAATAACTGCCCGCAGTCATGTATTTGTGTATTAAATCGATGTGTTTAGAGATAAACTGGATAACACGAGGCAAAGAATACTTGTACGTGTCGATTTATTAATATACCAATCTCATAATGTAGCGAGCTTGTAAAAATGCCATTGCGTGATCAAAGCGTGTTCAAGCTTAACCGTACTATTCAAAGACCAAGAAAATTTATGCGCTATTCAATGAATTACTTACATAGGTGTCGTATTAACTGCTGTTTGTCACAAAATTTGAATTTTATGGAATTATTATCGAAGTACAGAAATGCTTATAAACGGTTACAGTATTATATACGCATACTCATATAAGAATTCCATACTTCACGTATTCAAAGCTTTTCAACGCATATTTTAAAATAATATCGGAAACAGATCAACCGATTTATTTTTTGCAATTGGCAAAGACGAAGCATATGAAAATGTCAAATGTCTCCGAAATTATACCCTAACGATCTGCAGATTCTGAAAACTAAGTGGGTTTCTTAAATTTGTGAGAACTTCAGGGTTTAAAAAAAATCTTGGAAACATACCGCTACACTTCATATATGATTGCTTAAGATTTGAATTCAGTAGACAGCAGCTGTGGCATTCGGACCGAGAATCAAAGCCCAATGAGAACATATCCTAACGTTTTCTATGCAAAACCAAATAAATTGGAGAATTAACCTGGACAGGAACTGTGGGAAGCAAAGCATTGTGATTTTTTCCGATAGTCAAGCTTTAACACTCTCAGCTTAAAATTAGTCTGGGAAGGCATTCCCAGACAAGACAACTAACAGCAGACGGCAGACCTAGGTAAAGGAAACACAGTGGGACTGGAACTGCTCTTTGGCACCTACAAAAAAGAACTCAAAGACAGAGAGGGGTCACTCAGATCATCCTTCTGGTAAGAGGCATTCCAAGGTATTCCCTGTCACTTTGGGGACATGACAAGAATAGAGCTGAATCAGAGAAGGTTCTCCGAAGCTGAAGATGACAATTCGAAACACCTACTATGAAACTGTACCGCAATTAGAAGAATCCGTACCAACCATCTTAGCAGAGACGTGATAGATAAAGGAGCGACACCTTTTCTGAAAGCATAAGTTTATTAAAGCTCGTAGACGGTATGTGGAACTATGTATAACCGCCAAGAAGTTTAGTAGATGGGAGAAGACGTAAAGATCGTTATCATGATAATGTTTTTCGGGTATTCTGAACAAGTACAATCTTTGTTATTGGGCTACTAACAATGCCGAAGAGTTACACTAATGACGCCTTACAAGACTATATGCTTTGTCCACTGTAGGCATGGTGGAATTGCAAAATTGGATGTAGGTGGGTTTTGATTTGAACAAAATGAAGCTACAAGGCACATCGTTCTTCTGCGATTTTGCAAAAGATCGCAGGTGACAAATGTTTATTAATCCATTTTAATATATATACATTGATATTGGACACGTCAAATAAAATACCCAAATTCTTATAGACAAACGATATGATATAAGCCAACAACTAGCAATAACAATCAAGAAGCTATTGAAGTATATCATTCAAATATTTATATACAGAGTAATAGGCTTTCTTAATTAATAATGATTTGAGCTTCTTTTTGAAAGTTATGGTATTATCGATATTCTTTATATCAATCGGAAGATGGTTGTATAACATAATGCCTTTGTAACATGGATTTGCCTCAAATTGGATTAATCTGTGGTTGGGTATATGCAAGTCCGCATTGAATCTGGTATTGTCGTGTCTTTTAATTGCATAAATTCAGTGATACGTTCCTTAACATAAACTATACATTTCATTATATACATACGTAGGTGGTGAGTATAGTCAATAAACAATTTTATTGGAAAACATGTTTATATATAAGCCCCCGCAACTTTTTCTTACTGGGATACCTCAAGGTAGAGGTTTTAAGCATTGTCTTCCTATCCAACAAAAATTCAAGCATACTATTCCTGAAGAAATCGCTGGAATTACTGCGGTTATGGTTAAAAATATACTCAGTGAGATTAGAAGTGTTAGACCCAGCAAGAGTAATTTGTTCAACTTGAATTTTTGGCATGCTATGATAAACATGTCAATTTTTTATCATTGATAGTTTTTTGCGAAAAAAAATTTTTGCTTTACTGCATGAGAGCTGACTAGCTCTACGAGACCGTTTTTCTACAACGTGTCAAATCGCTGACAAATTGTTTGGAGAAGAAGATAGACCTGTTAGTATGTGTGCACTATATAGTCACATTCGAGCCTCTGGACTTTTTTCATAGATAGATAGATAATTTATTAGATTAGATATATATATATACAGTGTGGTCATAATGTTTGGAACCAAGTTTATAACCGCATTATTTTACATTTTTAGGAAAAACGCTCGGACAGGTAAATTTTGTTTTTTAAGACGCCATCTTTTGACATACAATTTTTTTCTATGACGTCATTGGTTTTTGGAGTGATGACGTCATCAACCCTTTTTTTAAATGGCATCCATATTATTTTTTTATCGTTTTTGGTAGATCTCTATATCCTCCAAATAATGATATAAAACAATTGGTATGTTGCATCACAATTTTTTTTAAATAATGTAAATTTAGAAAAAAATAAGAAAATTTTATTTTTCTACAAAATTAAAATTAAATGAAAAAACTACATCTGAACTTAAATTTATTGTAACAGTTAACGTAAATTTTCAAAATGGACCCCACCAACCAACTGACACTGTCCCAGCCGAGTGTAAACACTTCGTATAGTCGCCTCAACTATGTCTGGGGATATTTGTGTAATTTCTACGCGAATTCGTTGTTTTAAATCTTCTAAATTGTTCGGTTTGTTAAAATACACTTTCGATTTCAAATAACCCCGCAAAAAAGTCTAAAGTTTTTTTCACACTTCTGTCTTGTGTGAGGACTTAAATATTCTTCTTGAACAAAGCGGATCGTAAAAAGCACATGTACTCATGTTACTATGCAAAAAATTTACAAAGACAAAAACACGCACTTTTTTGCAAGATATTTCTTTGACATTCTTTCTTCTCTTTGTACAAATTATGTACAACAATAATATTTTGAACTTCTTTGTATGGCGACAACATTGTTGAATTATTTACTTCTATTTTTGACGTTAAATTTGTTAGTCATTGCGTAAAAATTGTTCATTTTCGCTAAATAAAAAAATTGCACATTTATCTGAGCGAGAAAGAATCGAAATTTTAATTACGGTTGGGTATGAGGACAGACAAAGAACACATGCAGAAGCATGCGAACTGTTTAACCATGAACATCCTGATAGACCTCCAATTGCCAGGTCTACGGTGACAAAACTAGTTGGAAAGTTTACCGAAACTGGATCCGTAAAAGATCGACCACGGCAACGTAGACCTCAAGTAGGAGAAGATGTTAAATTAAATGTGCTTCTAGAAGCAGAAGAAAGGCATCATGTTTGCACCAGACAACTTGCGTTAGCCAATCAGGTGGCTCACTCATTTGTCGTCAACTTATTTAAAAAAGAACACTATCATCCTTACAAAGTTTAACTTGTACAGGAATTACATGAGGATGACGAAGATCGTCGACTGCAGTTCTGTAAAGACGTAATGTTACGTTGTGACCAATATGCAAATTTCTTGGAAAACATCGTCTTCTCTGATGAAGCTACGTTCTGCCTAAATGGATCTGTTCACCGCCATAATTGCAGACATTGGTCGCAGACCAATCCGCATTTGACTCAAGCGTGTCATACTCAGCCCAGAGGAAAAGTTTACGTATGGGTTGGAATGATTGGACGACGCACTTTAGGAACATATTTTTTTGAAGGAAATTTGACTGCTGTGCAATATTTAGAATTTTTAAGATTTGAACTGGTTCCAGCGCTCGCTGTTATTTTCCCAAATCACGAGGATGGTGATGTACCCCATCCAAATATTTGGTTTCAACAAGATGGGGCACCTCCCCATTTTGGTGTAGAGGTTCGCCACTATCTTGACGAAATATTTCCTAATAAGCGGATTGGACGAAGAGGCGCAATAGAATGGCCACCTCGTTCTCCTGACCTGACTCCGTTAGACTTTTTTTGTGGGATTATTTGAAATCGAAAGTGTATTTTAACAAACCGAACAATTTAGAAGATTTAAAACTACGAATTCGCGTAGAAATTACACAAATATCCCCAGACATAATTGAGGCGAGTATACGAAGTGTTTACACTCGGCTGGGACAGTGTCAGTTGGTTGGTGGGGTCCATTTTGCAAATTTACGTTAACTGTATACAATAAATTTAAGTTCAGATGTATTTTTTTCATTTAATTTTAATTTTGTAGAAAAATAAAATTTTCTTATTTTTTTCTAAATTTATATTATTTAAAAAAAATTGTGATGCAACGTACCAATTGTTTTATATCACTATTTGGAGGATATAGAGATCTACCAAAAACGATAAAAAAATAATATGGTTGCCATTTAAAAAAAGGGTTGATGACGTCATCACTCCAAAAACCAATGACGTCATAGAAAAAAAATGTATGTCAAAAGATGGCGTTTTAAAAAACAAAATTTACCTGTCCGAGCGTTTTTTCTAAAAATGTAAAATAATGCGGTTATAAGCTTGGTTCCAAACTTTATGACCACACTGTATATTAAGAGACGTTAGACAGTACACTACATATTAAAATTAATATTTAAAAAGCTTTAGATCGGTAACATAAAAAATGATGATGGTGGAGGTGTGTGCCATGTACTCAATAGTAGAATAAAAACAATTAGCAAGTAAAAGTTTTTATGCGCTTTTTAAAAACCTCTACACTATAGTTAGCAACGGTAGAAGGTAAATGGTTGTAAAGTTTGATATTTAAGAAACTCCTTGCAGATCTATCATAACGAAAACCCCCTCGCTTATTTTACTTGCATTTCTAGTTCGATATCTATGAATGCATGCATTTGAGGGTAGTTGTTCGTTTATTTTATGGATATCGACCAATTGAAAGTAAATATACAAACTAGGGAGTGCTTTAAAAGACTTAAAAATGGGCTCACAATGATATCTGTTCCCAACACTTGTAATTATTCGCATTGCATGTGAGGATCCTCCCCAGAGAACAATAGCGTAGCTTAAATGACTGTGGAATAGTGGGTGATAGACCGACAAAAGTGTGCCCTAATCTATAACATTTTTAAGTCACCTCAAAACAAAAGTGGAAGAAGACAATTTACCACACAATCTATTAATATGAGGGCACCAAGACAATCTATCATCCAAAGTGACACCCAAAAGAGTGGCTACTCCCAAACCATCCCCACAAACAGCTGAAAAAGTCAAGGTCTGCGTTTTTGGCGGTTTAACTTCAGCATATTAGCCGAGAACTATTTCTCAGCCTTATAGCATAGAGACTGTGTCGCATTTGTCAATAAATTCCTGTTCTTTACAGAAGAAATCAGTGTGGTATCATCCGCAAACAATATGCACCCATCCGGCGTTAAATAATCAACTAAATCGTTTATATAAACAAAAGGGGTCCCAAAACGGAACCCTGTGGTACTCCATGATTGACTGGCAATGAGGCACACAGCTCGTTACCAATGTTTACATACTGAGTGCGGTAAGTCAAGTAAGATCGTATTAATTCATTAATATTTCCACGTATTCCATAACGGTATAACTTATCAAGAAGGGCTGCATGATTAACACAGTCGAAAGCTTTACTAAGATTGTACATCGTGACAAATGAGCGCCCTCTTCCAGACCCTCTACTACATCATAGACAACCCTCGACACAGCTTGAACTGCTGAACGATGAACACGAAATCCACATTGATCGCTCAAAAAATTTAGTAAACCTATCTTTAATTAGCATTTCGAAAATTTTTCCAAGATAGGAATAATAGAAATTGATAATAGAAATTGGACGATAATTGTCCATATTGTTTTTGTCGCCTTTCTTAAATATACCACAATATACCGTCCACGTTTCGTGCTTCCCTTGACTGCGGACCACTGGCGTCAACGCTTGAACCGGGGCAGAGAACGGCAGCTTTGGCAAGCAGAATGGCAAAATGTCGTTTTCAGCGACGAATCGCTATTCCGTCTAGGTACGATGGCCATAGAAGGTACGACGCGGGCGTGGAGAGCTACGCGATATTGGGTTTGCAATTGCACAGGACTGTTGAAGTAATGGTTTGGGGGGCTATTGCTTATGGTAGCCGACTGCCACTTCTGATTATTTGAGGCAGTATGACAGCTGCGCGCTATGTTGATGTTGTCCTACAAACCACTTCACTACCTTATCTAGATGGCCGTCCCCACGTCCATTTTCAGCAAGAGAATGATCGTCCTCACATTGCTGGTCGAACTACAGACTTTCTCCAAGAAGCAAGTGTTAATCTTTTGCATGTGTGGGATATCCTGGAGAGAAGACTATCCACTTTGCACCATCCTCCACAAACTTTGGCGCAGTTAATCAATGAAGTTCAAGTTGCTCGGAACGAGGTGCCACAAGCCGATATCGACCATCGACCATCATCATTACTGTTAATAAAATTTCTTGAAGTGTTACCGTTTTATTTCTGAGGTAACACTATCACATTGCCAAAAAATGAAGTTAAAGAAATTATTCCTTGTGGGTGTAACACTTCTAATGTCACTGAGTATAATTTCAAAGAACAACTCTAAACTTCAACCTTCAACAAATTATTTTCAAGGCGTACTTAGCTAAAATATTATTATTGCATTGAATGTTTAGCCATGTTTTGTACAACACTGCCTTTGCTCTACATATTTCAAATTCATTTTGTATAGTGGTGTTAAAAGATACTAATAGAGCGGTTAATATTCATTGTTATTTATTATCAAAGCGATAGCTGTCACTCTATTAAACTTTATACCATAAACAAGTGTAACTATATTGCATGAAATACGACGTGCAACAACTAAAACAGTAAACAACTCGAGCATGTAGATGTAGCCATCTGTACTGCCGTGTAATTTATTGCCTGAACATATAAAAGCACGCATTTCATTGTCATTGTCGCAATTTGCATTTTCACACGACGCTATATCATTATTATTGTTTCGAAAAAAAAAGAAAAATAGCGTTCTCGCGGCAGAACAGCACCTACACTCCAGGATGCCCATCGAACCGTGATGAAGTTCGAGGCTGTGCCTCGTTTCTCGCCGACTTGGCAGACACGACAGAGCCGGTCAAAGTTGTTACAGCGTCAACAATATGCGAGGTTTGTGAGTGCTATTGCAGAAGCTGATATAACTTCCCGTATTTTATTGATGTTTATAAAAAGTGATTTTATGTTTGAAATGATTGTTTTTTTTTTTTCGTTAAAAAAGAAATGGAACTCGGTATAAATGAAACTGCAAAAGAAAAGCTTCTACTCAAAGGATGAAGATGAGTCGAATATACCACCACAAGGAGAGGTTTTATCACAGTTGCTGTCGTCTCTGGTCATTGACTATCTGCTCAACATACTGCACGGAAAAGGCTTTAACGCAGAGGAGTGTGCAGAAGACCTAGTTGTTACAATAAAGGTCAAGCATGAAAAGGTTATCACTGACCTAATGCAACAGGCCCTTAACACCATCAGTAACTGGTTCTGTAGGGAAGGACTTTCTGTCAACCCAAGCAAAACCTGAATGGTGAACAACTAAACTACTCCATTGAAGTCAAATATCTAGGGATCACTGTCGACTGTAGACAAAATTGGAATCAGCATCTTCATAAAATTCTCCAAAAGGCTACAATGGCCTTTTGGACTTGCCAGAGACTTTTTGGAAGAACGTGAGGTCTTAAACCAAAAATGATATATTGGTTATATCAAATGGTTGTGAGACCTATGGTCATGTACGCTAGCCTAGTTTAGTAGCCAAAACCAACGAAAAGACAGCACAAAGTAAGCTGCAGAAACTACAGCGACTAATATGTCTGGGAATCACAGGAGCGATGCGCACCTGCCCAACTGCCTCAATGGAGGTATTACTGGGATTAGCACCCTTGCACCTGGTAATTAAGAGAATTATAGTTCTCAGTGCCCACGGGCTGAGTATATCACATCGATTTAAAGATGGTGACTTAAACGAACACTTAAGGATTCTAGATGACCTCCAAGAAGAGGTTCCATCCTTAGCTAAACCAGCGGACAGCATGACTGTCAAATTGCATTAGGAGCGACCATTTAGGGTGCTATTTTCGAGCCGCGAGGAATGGAGCTCTGGTGGACCCAACTTTGAAAATGGAGCCACTGTCTGGTACAAAGATGGATGCAAAACTAGCAACGGGGTAGGGGTTGGCGTTCATGGACCAAGGACCAACCTCTCTAGAGCCCTAGGAGCATCTCCAACAATCTTTCAAGCGGAGATACATGCTATAGATCTTTGCATCCGAGAAAACCTAGACAAAGGCCTGAAGGATGCCAACATCTATATATGCACCGATAGCCAAGCCGCTATGAAAGCTCTAGCCACTCACAGGTTTGAGTCTAAGTTGGTCTGGGAATGTCGGATGAATGTGACGCAACTGGCCACAAACAACAGGGTTTCCCTAATGCGGGTTCCAGGGCACATGAATACCAAAGGAAATGTCATGGCGGACGAACTTGCAAGGCAAGCCGCAAACATGCACTTCATTGAACCCAAACCCTTCTTTGACGTATCAAAACACCAGCCCAAGAAGGAACTTAGAGACTGGGAAGCAACAGAAATGGCATCCCTCTGGAGGAAAACACCCGGACAAACAGAGGCGAAGAAATTCATCAACTGCTCGCCAAATAGTAATAAAAAACTTCTTGATCTAAGAAAATCAGACTTAAGGTCCAATACCACGTCAGAAAGATGGGCAAAGCTGATCAAGACACGTGTCGCTTTTGCGAACTGAGATCTGAAACAGCCGAGCACGTACTTTGCGGGTGCGAGCCACTGGGCCGGCGAAGGTTTCAGCATCTAAGACAGGCGACTGTAACGTTTCGAAACGCTATGCTAAACAACTAACCACTTGAAATGTCTGCTCTTAGAAATCCATTCTTGGCCTTCCTCCGCTGCACCTGGTGTTGTGGTCGGAAATCATCCTGGGAGCCTACTTGCAAAATGTAGCTGAAGTACCTAAAGGTTGTACTGGAAAAACAGGCGACCACATCAGATTCTTCAACTACATCGAAAACTACTAAGCTACAATACATATATCCGCAAACCAAAGCAAGTACTTTATCGTTGGTTCGTAGATGTCTCCAAAACGCCGAATGGCACGAAATGGCATTGGAATTTCGAAAGACGAGAAACCAGTTGGTAAATCTATTAGCCCCCTTTCATCTTCCACGTCGAAATAAGAGCTATCCAGTCGTGTATAAAGGCATTCTAAATTCTTCACATGATAGTGGATCGGTCAAAATACTATTGGATAGTCAAGATGCCCTAAGGCTTTACAGCCAGTCAAATTTGATTCCGAAGTGGTACTAAACTGCTACAGGAAGCTGCGACAACTAGCCAAGCATTCCAAGTCACTCTGATATTAGTGGAAACGAACTTGCTGACGAGCTAGCAAAGGAAGCTAGTGAACGATTATTTACAAGACCAGCATCGATATGTGGGAGTTTCTACGTTTGCACCAACGCTTTAGTCAGAACTCGTTGACATACACTGTTCCTATCTGGAGGGACTTATTGGCATGAGAGACTGTTAAAATGGAAGGATGCTTACAGGTATCTTGTCTGGGCACTGCACACTGAATAAACACACACGTTGCATGGGTTTAGCAAACTCTTCCTAGTACAGTCGCTTCTTATTCCTTTTCGACTATAAGTCTAGAATTTTTTTGTTCTGCTTCTTCGAGCAGTGCTGTCCCCAGAAAAATACACTTTACTGTGAACTTCTTCATTATGCTGGCTTTTAGTTTTGCAACTGCATTTGCTTTAACATTTTCTTTAACATTAGAGTGCGCTGGAACCTACAGTACGGGTAGCAAACTGTTTGTGGCAGCTAAGTAAGTCTCTGCTTCATAGCTTTAATTATCGATTTATAGTACTTTCCACTTTCTTCACAAAGTTGTTTAAGGCTATTTCTGCCGATTTGCCGGTTTGGTATAGGCTACTTGCTAATAATTTAGATACAATTTGTTTAGAAGTTTCCGTCTGACGATTTTCAGTGATATTTTCCAACTACTTGACTGTTTGAGAAAATGTATATCCATACACACAGTGCTATTATTTTACTATGCAACATATCGCTATGTTGCATTTTAAAATAATCGAGTCAAAGCATTAAACGATAGGCAACCCATTGTACATACTACCTTAGGGTCAAGAATAATTATTGTTTAGTGTCACTTGAAATACGTCAAATATTACTATTATTTTCCCTATTGTGCCATTACCTAAGTTACAACACTTTCACAAATGTTTGCAATAATCTCAGAGCATCACCAAATAAAATAACCAATTCTATACGAAATTTTTATTATCGGTTAGGTTATTGTTTAGAACAAGAAGGCGGTCATTTTGAAAAATACTTATAATAAAAACATTTAAATCCTTATGTATATCAATAAATTTAATGACCTACTCTTTGTCTGTTTTTAGAGTTTAAACACATTCGCATTTTTCCCTTAAAACACAACACAGAAGAGAAGAAAAAAAAATTATTACAAATTAGTTTGAAACACGAAAGAAATTTGACGTATTTCAATTGACACTAAACAATAATTATTCTTGACGCTAGGGTAGTACTTATGTATAATGGGTTGCCTATCGTATAATGCTTTGACTCGATTATTTTAAAATGCAACATAGGGATGCATAGTAAAGTAACAGCACTGTATGTGTATCCTAATATCGTCTTTTCAGAGATTCATTGGAACAATGTTCAATGGCACATAGTTCTGCCTAAAACATGGTTGGCCAAGTACCTAGTATCATTGATATCCTGACCAATATATACCTATTCTCAATTCTCTGTTTTTTGTTTGTCGGTTTTGGATTACTACTTTACACTGTTTGCCAAAGTCGAATCTTGATGCCTTTTAGTTTGGCCAAGTCTCCTAGATAGTTTACTTACCATTAGGCTCCTAATTCGAGGACTGTATTTCGTTGAACTTTGATGGCTCCCATCATCGACTTCCTCTTCACCTGTAGGTGCAGAGGATTGAGATTGGGTAGAGCTTCCTTCGGCCCAAGTAAACGGCTGCATTTTTTGTAGAAATACCTGTTCTTCTTCAGTTTTTATCTACCATACTGGCTCTAACTGCAGAACCAATTGAAGAGAATGAATAGTACCACGGTTAACGTGTGTGGACATATGTTCAAGTGTTCTTGAAGATACTATGACCATATCTGATTTAGCTGAATACGGGCCGATATTAGATCGGCATGTTTGCCCTTTCTGATAATTATTTCTTGCCGTAAACTTGTTGCTCAAAGCCAAGTCCTAATAGCCTATTGACGATTTTGTCTACGACCAGTGGCCACATTAAGTGTAAGAACACTCTTTTAATTTTGCTTTATAGCTTTTTATGCTTGCGGAGTATTAATTCCATCCATCTGACAAGGGCAGATTCAATGACTATCAATCACCTTTTGTAGGAAACGATTATAGAGTAAAAGGGTGGTAGGAGTTAGGTACTAACGCCTTTATTTCTATTTGGAGTATTCGTCTACTGCCTGTCTTTGGTATAAATACTATTTTCTCTTTATATTTGCTGAATCTATTCACGGAATGTATCTCTACTTCCTTTAGCAAGATGGCCAACAAAATATGGTCGACATTAGAAATTTGCAGGGTGGTGATTGAGTAATTATGGTAAGGTGAATTGGTGTTAAAAATGCCAAACCATTGGAACGCAAGAAACTTTCCTAAAAGCACATAACATTGTGAGGAGTGATGAAACTTGAATTTACTCATACGACGCAGAAAGTAAACGCTTGTCGAGAGTTTGGAAAAAGTCAACCGTTTTCGAAAGTCCCGACATTTATCTTGCAAGCAGGTTATGTAATTTTCCAAAAACCAACGCTGGTCTACATGGTTAAAGACACCAAGCCTTAGAAGAGCAGTCGACGCTTTCAAAAACGTAATTTTGACGGTACCAAGGGGGTAACTTTTTAGTATTGATTCGAGTGCATGCAAAATCGAGTCAATCTTCGTCTTGGAAAGCTATCTACTGTGTTATGCAAAACATAAAAGACAATTTGACTCACTCGATTTGTATGGTTTCAGACTCTAATGTATAAACAATTAAATTAATATCAATCCTTGATGTAATTTACGTTAGTTAAAGAAACCATCTTGATTTTATTGGACTTTAATCATCCTTTTGTCAAATTAAATCAGATTCTAATTAAATGAAACTAACGCAACGCAATTTAATCATTGACATTTTGACAAATCACTTATTACGAGATTATTCGAATGCCGGCAACCTTGCGCTATTAAATCGACAACGTTCGATTTTTTGCTTTGTTGCTCTTTTCTAATTGCAATCATGTCCATGCGGCCGTCGTACTGGATTTCTACGGATCGATTAAAAAAAGAGAGAAACTATGTAATAGGATTGTGAAACGGCGGTCCTCGATATACCTCCGTCTTTGTCGTTGGTATCATTGAAAGTAAAGAAACACATGTATATATGGTATGCGTATGTATATGCATTCTGCACAAGTGCGCCTAATTCGATTTTTCTTTCTTTCCTTTATGATTGGTAGTCGTGATCGTGATTGGCGATACTGGGTCGAGTGGAAGGAAGGATATCCGGTAAGAAGGCTGTACGGTGACCATCACGAAGCAATGCCACGCGTTTATATTTGGTGAGCGAAAAAAAATAATGTTGTATGAACGATTGCCGACGAGATTTTAGAGGTTAGTCGTTTCTAATTGTGAAAGGTAATGAAAAAGGAAATAAACATGCGGTTTGTAAACAATTTGCTTCTAATTAAATAAAATGAAGCCATAATTGCGCGTGAACGCATGATAACTAATATTAGACGTAAAAGGTGTATAATCTTCTTGCTTTTCAATTTTATTAATCTTCGTTAGTATAAATGCTAATGTTTATTGTTTACACACCCACAAACAGATGTAATACACAAGAAATTAACTATAAGTACATAAATAATTTGCCGAAATAACTAAATATGTACTACCATTTTGTATCATTATTACATAGGCAATAGCACAAAGCATAAACTCAACAACAGTACCAAACGCAGAGACATAACAACAGCATAATCATCAGGTATAATTGCACCTTCTCCCACAGATTCCCTTTTAAGTATACCAATCCTTTTAAATGGACGAAAAAATGGGCTAACTCCTTCAAGGCCTAATAAAATTTTCCAATACAAGCCAATACAATCAAAATTCTGGTTCACCATTTCAGATTACTACATAACCTTTCTAATATCAAAGAGGATTTTGACGATGAATTTTATGATCTTGTAGTCTAGATCATTGTGAGAACGTCCTTGAACGTCCTGAAGACGTCCTATTGAGCAGCATCAATAAGGTTTGAACATTTTTTGTATAACTTCAAAATCCGATAAGATTTGCAAGCTAGATCAAGCCAGGAAAACCACATTAACCAAATGTCTCCAAATGCTATTGGAGTGGAGGATGACCAGTTCTCTTAAGGCTGAAATTGTGGTCAACTAACTCAGGTTATTGGGCGACTTTTCAAAACTTCAGGAAGATTCAGACAATAAATTTTATGATCTTTCCGGTTTATGTAAAGAAAACGTCAACCAATTTCGCTAAGGCCAAAATGTTTGTGATAATTCTGGTAGAATAGATCGGTCCTCAAGGGACACTGCATTGCTTAAATTTTTCCAACATTATTATGTTAGATAGCTTCAATTATGTAGAAACATACACCAGTAGCTGAAGCGGTTAAATGGCCTTGAGAATGCGCTATTTATTAACAATATTATTCAAAATAAATACAAAAATTGTGGAAGCTTTACACAATCTTTCTTTCCTCCAAACAAATCTTTGTCAGTGTTCCACAGGTATTTTTTACTGGCTTCAATAATTTCTAATTTACATGGGAGACATCTTTTGGTGATTTTTGGTGCTCGTACTACACTGTTGTGATCTCTTTGTAAAACTGACAAAATTATCTACACTTCCAAAATTTGAAAAATCTCTATGATGAGCGGTACATAATCACGTATGGTGATATGACCTCCATCCAAAACGGAGTAATTGAAATAATTGTAGGAAGGGTAACATGAAAGGAGCGAGAATATTCAAGTATTACACTCTACGTTAACGGTCAAACTGGAATACGCTTTCTAATTTTGACAGTTACATTTGTCAGAATTGATATTGACAGCTGTCAGATTGTAAAAGCAGTAATGAGCACATTATTTGGTAATTGCTTGCTGCTGCTGAATGAAGTTTGTGGCCCTGTTTGAATTTGACAGTTTCTACTGCCAGGTCACTATATCCTGAACTATTGAAATATTTTGACAGCTGTCAAACGACAGTATTATTAGTGGTTTAAAAAAATGAAAGGGTGTTTCAAATGAGCGTCATGTAAAACATGAATTAAATGCGTATAAATGAATCAACGCCCAACAAAGATTTACAGCGAAAGCTTCATTTCCAACAGTTGTAGGTACTAACTCAATATCTATTGGGAACGATCAGATAATGATTTATGCTTATCTCGAATTCATAAATATTATAATGAATATAAATGCACTGTAATTTATGCTTATTAACCTTACACAGTTTTTTAAAAGTACATTTTCTCCATAGAAAAATCCGATTCAGAACTAGTCATACTTTTATATATCGATTCTCACTAACGTAAAACTTAATAGCGACTTAATATCAAAGTGAAAATTACATGACGTATAAAATGAATTGCCATGTAAACTAATAGCAATTTACTCTGTGAGTAGGTCAATGTAAAATTCGCTTCATATACGTACAAACACAATCACTGATTGATAAATTTAATAGACGGGAGTTGTACTTAATTTTTAATGCTATTTCTAATATTAAAAGTTTAATTCCAAGTGACTACTTGATTTTCTGTGAACTATTCAATTACTAATGTTTATTTAACAATCTGTGAATTTAAATAAGTAATTATGAAATAAGCAGGTTTTAAAGTGTAATTTGACACCTACTGATGATTTCATGTTATTGCCAACTTATATTAGGTACCTACAGATAATTTTTATATAAAAACGGTAGATTCACCTCAAATTTATTACCTGCATGTAATATAACAAAACAATGAATGTGAAAGGCTGTTTCTGTTAATAATTTGTCTAGAATGCTTCCAATTACTTCCTGAACATTAGCCGACGAAGAAATTGCATAATTTCATCAAACAAGTATGACGCTTATATTTTAGTTAGTAAAAACTGTGTTAAATTGCAGTTAATTAAAGATTATTATTAATCAAGAATGTGCTAAAGTAAGGAAGTTTAATAAGAATAATTGGTAAGCGTCAGTAACCGTTACAGGAAGAACCTCTCAGACAATGCTTTTGTGCTGGTGTAACAAAGTGGCAGAATCGGTTTATACTGTTATTTTTAATGTTGTAAAGTTTGGATGTGTGTATATTAGACTACTTTGCAAAATGTCTTCGTTTTCACGATCGGTGTACTTACAGTGAAATCTCCGGTAAAAGTATCAATCTTCATAATGTAATTGTGGCATTCAGAATCCTGTAACGGCTTCTTTCCAGGTCTTACGACCACTCAAATCCTATTAAATATCCTGCTAAACTAACGTCTTTCGTGGAAATTTTTTTAAGAATATACCAAGCGAGTTTTAGGAGAAATAGATGGAACATTGACCACCTCTTCAGTCTGAGGCAGTTACTCGATAAGGGCTGGGAATTCAATAAGACTATCCGTAACTTCTTGATTGATTGTCGACAAGCTATTGACAGTATTCAAAGAGATCAGCTATGGAATAAAATGTCAGAACTTACTATCCCCAAAAAACTCATCCAACTAACAAAACTTGTATAAATCGCTGCAGAGTACGAGTAGATAATTAACTGTCACAATCTTTGGAAATAGAAGATGCAGTAAGACAGGAAGACACACGGTCACTCCTTCTCTTTAACATAATTCTGGAAAAGGTAATAAGAGTAGCCCAAATTGAAACAGAACTTAGAAACAGACGATAAATGAGCCAAAACTAGTGCTAGCATATCCAGACGACATCGATGTGTTTGGAAACACGGTTATCACCATAAAGAAAATGTTCAGCAAAATGAAAACAAAAGCAAAAAATGAGGCGAGGACATTCGGACTACTGGTGAATGAAGAAAAAAGCACAACGACTGAGATGGACGGAACACGACAATTCGATAGCCTTGCCAGGCTAATCTGGGAAGGATGAAAGACCAGCTCAAGATCGCTGTGACGCCCACGTACGCGATGGTGAGATAACATCTTCTTGGATCTAACAACAATGGAACTCCTTATACCCAACTCTTATGGACAAACGACTGAGATTGAAGCAAGTTGTGTAGTTATCCTGGAACCATCCTGGGTTGTAGTACTACGAGACGAAGAAATAACAAGTCAATAACGCTACCACCATCACCATAAATTATGGGCATCCAATCAATTCCTGCAACTATCTCCGATTGTCCATAGTTTATTGACCCATCTTCAACATCCAGACCACAAATAAGTCTCTACGACGACAATTTTTGTAGTGATTTATTTTCTTTTCTGAGCAGCATTAATTTTGCAACCTTCCACATATCTAGGCGTCTGCTGGTCAATTGAAGAAAGCTAATTCATAATATTCTTCAGTAGTATGATTGGATTTTGTGATTTAAGCAGGTACCCAATCACGATCGCCATGCATTGTTGTACAGTTATTGCCGTATGTTCGTATGGAAGTGTGGAAAATATTATAATAATATATATTTCCCACTCAAACTTTGCCATTTTGATGATTTTCAATGTTTCGTTTATTGGTATGTTTGTGAAGAAAGACAGGTGAAGCCTGGTAAATTTTTCACAAAGCTGAGAATCCTTTAAGACTTATCGTCCGTACTTGCGGCCACAAATTAGCAAAATATGTTATTAGACAACTATAGCAATACACCATGCAACTATCTTGCTTCAACTGAGAACTTGTGAGCATTATGTACATACTGAAGCAGAACGATATATACGAGTATATCGGCAGACGAGCCGTTGGAATCATCAAACAACTAATAGCAGTAGAACTACGAGAAGATCTGATAAAAGTTGCAAAACTTTCCAGTTGACAGTAAAAGTGACAAAAAGTCCGATATGAATATCCTAATGACTAGAGTACTGCCCATAAACTTTATGATACCATCCACTCGAATAGTCATTGATCAATCCATTTTGCGTTGACAAATTTTAATATTGTGCTTGCATAGTTTCAGTCTTCAGCAGGATACAATCTTCATTTTTGCTCAAATACTCTATTACCTTATTCTCTCCTTTTCTTCTACATTTAGCACAGATTATTTGCTTTTCCGTCTTTTCAACTGGCTTTGACGTACTCAAGATGCTGTTGTAGTCAGACATGGGGAGTTTGATTTTGTCTTTCCTTCTTCTTTTTAGAGATCAATATTTTTGTGATTGAAATTTCCGAAAAGAATTTTTGAGTAAACCTGGAACTTTCAAGGAGTGATGAACCACCAAAAATAAGAATTTGGGTAAGGTTATGGTTGAGGAGATTTGACTAGAAATTGTTGTCTCGAATGTCTCTGATTCTAAGACAGCTTGGTACGAAATTAAAGCATCGAATGGGCCCAAAATAGATATGTGTAATAGTTCAGTAAGCCCTCACGCTACGCCAGTGTATACTTCCCATACGAATACATCCCAAATTCTAAAAAAATGCAAATTTAATTACTAACGAGATGCTTGTCGTATTAATAGCGACATACACATAGAATTCTATTACTCACAAGATCTTGACATTGTCGTTCCAAAGTATAAAAGCTAAATATTACATTTCCTGGTAAGTTAAGTAGTACTGTATTCGCTTCCTACAGTTTTTCACATGACTGAACACAAGGTTCATGAACGTGTAGCAGTACGCCATTAAATATTAAGAACGTATATTACGCCTTATGATCGTGCTTAACCTTGTCCAGAAGGAAGCCCATCATATACGGATAGGAAACATTTTGGATTTGGGTCAATAAAAACGACTACACGGGTATTTTTTCTTCGTTTATAATCGATTGTTGCTTTTATGTATTTAACGATTATTTTATGACCTTATCCGCTATTTTTATCGTTGTATACATACATGTTATTAAACCTATTGTCGCGAAATTAATTGCGTTTTAATTTCCATAATACATAATTTATCAAGATTTATCTTAACGTATATAACGTAAAAAAAAGAAAGCTAAGTTCGCATGACAGTATTTTCTCTTAATGAATGCCTATGCAGCAGTTTGTAATGATTGAATAGTTTTAATGAAGAACTAATTGAAGGAATTCTGTATAGATAGATATGACTTTTGGTATGATGATAGATTTGATCGATGTTGCTGATAATAATAATGCTTTCTAAGTAGTTGATTGTAATTTATGAAAAAAAATAAATAAAGTCGTAAAAGATGTGGTTTCTCTGATAGAATAATTTAACTGAACCGTTTTCTAATTGCATACTGCACTGCGGTGAGAGAAATGAGTGCAATGTGTATTTAGAAATGCAATTGTAAGTTTAGATATTGTGCGAATAGAGGTAATTGATATCCACACAACGATATACTGTTCTCTTCTCGTTATATTTTTTTTAATAAATTTACAGGATTTATAGGATATTCCATAAAACTATGTGAAACATGTTATGGTAGACACTATACCCAGTCAAGCTCGTTTTGTTTTTTTATAGTATAGATGAGGTAAGCAACCAAAGAATGTATTATTTATACTTAGGGACATTAGAAGTGTTATACCCATAAGGAATCATTTGTTCAACTTAATTTTTTTGCATCAAAATAACTGAAATGTTTAAAGCATTACATGATAAGGATGTCAACTTTTCACCATTGATACATTTTTGCGAAATAAAATTCTCTTGCTTCCCTGCCAAGAGGTTCATGTTCATGAGATCTGACTAATATAGAAAAGTTCGGTTATAGAGTGTTCTTCTACAAGCGTTAAGTTAATGCCTAGATTTCGAAGACGTCAAGTTATCACCGTGTTATTGACTTTGACAGAGGTAGAATTGTTGCTTATCGAGATGTTTGTTTGTCCTATCGCAAAATTGGCTGTTGTGTTAATTGTATTGATAATGCCCTACAAACAGCTTTACTACCTTATCTAGATGACCATCCACGCGTCCTTTTTCAGCAAGACAATGCACGTCCCCATATTGCTCGTCGAACTATAGACTTCTTCAAGAAACAGGCGTTAATGTTTTGCAGTGGCCACCCCATTCCCCGCATTTAAACCCCGTCGAACATGTGTGGAATATCATGGGGTGCAGACTGTCCACTTTGCACCATCCTCCACAAACTTTGGCGCAGTTAATCAACAAAGTTCAAGTTGTTTGGAATGAGCTGCCACAAGCAGATATCGAACACCTCATTTTGTCTATGCCTAGACGTGTACAGGAGTGCACTCAGCTACGTGGCCGCCAAACACATTATTGCTTTGTACTGATCTTTGGTGTTGGGTGGCAGTACCACTGGTGTGAGGTTGTACTTGTTCCGTGATTGTACCGAAATTTCAGAACCACGGACGTTGCTTTTTGTTGTGGATGGTCTTATTGGTGAGTAGAAATTTTAATGCAATTGTTTCTGCAATTTTTACAGACATTGTTAATCATCGAAAGACTGGCAGATGCTCTGTGCCTAACATTTAGAGTAAAGTTTTTTTTTGGCTAACCATTACACACAGATTACATGAATTTTGCTGACTACATACATAGGTGGTTCTAGTATTGTTACTTTTGTATTAATTGAAAATTTGGAGTTTTTGAATTAATTTTGTATTTACTGCTCTTGTCCTGTCAGGATCGTACTTGAACTTATTTTCGGCTAGATTTCTGACTTATTGTGTAGGCTCAACTATGCATAATAGGTTTTAAATTCTAAAAATCCTCAAAGAATATATTTTTTACCATTTAATAGAAAACGATTTTGTATTCCAATTCACACACTTATAATGGTATTATTCGGCTTTGTTTACTACTATTTTTTTAAGCTATTAAACTTCTAAATTAGATAGTACTTATTATCAATTATAGTCATCATCATTATCTCATAGGAAACCATATTAGAAATACATTTTATGTGCCAAGGTTTCGGGTATAAATAAAACATATATTCGAACAGTTCACAGAGAATCGCCTTAACATTTATCCTTTTTTGTATTTTTTCACCTATTACTCGGCCGATGTAATGTTATATTCCTAACAATCACTATGCCCACATACATACACAAACATGTACGTACTGCAACATGATGGACAGCTTTCAAGTGTTCTCTTGTGTTTATATTGCTCAATACAACTAATAAGAACTTGTAAGTACATACAACATGTTCCGTACGTCACGCTATGCACTTGCAAATCAAACTTTAAGACGTAATGTTATCGTTAAGCAGTTTCGATTTATTATCGTGTAGTTAGAAGTGGAAATTACATGACAGGGCAATTAATAATAAATCTTGTCCGTGTATGGATATATAAGTTCTTAATTATAGTTATCGTAGTTTGAAGTCAATTCGAATGATAGGGTTTAATAGAGATTGCATAATCTCAAAATATATTCATTGCTTAGACAAAGTAACTTATGTATACAGGGTATCAAATGAATACTGTCGGAAAAATAAAGAGTATAAAACTAATATCACAAGAAAGGTAAATCCACAAAAATTACGATCACATATTAAAATATTTTTTCTTTAATTATTACACAAATATTCACTGGATCTCTTGGTGCCGAAGTAGAACTCTAGATCACTATCACCCACAGGACACCAAACACTTGGATAAATGCCAACGCGTTTCGACAGCAATGCTGTCATTATCAAGGCGATAATAAAACTAAATAAATTGACAACAACCACTTAACAGGAAACCTAAAAATTACACGTGAACAAACACCAACTGTTTTGCATCATTAACTTCGCATTAACGAAAACAATGACGAATGTGGAATAGGACCATTGTCACTGTTCATCAAACACGACTTGTTTTTGTAAATCTCCAAACTTTCAAAAACATTTAGAAATTTACAATTACTAATCGGTCGAATTAATTTTACATTAGAATGATCAATATTATGATCGTTTTCGAAAATATGTTGGGCAACGCTGGACTTCTCAATTCTGTTATGTTTAAGATTAGCCATATGCTCCTTGAACCTAGTTGAGATGGAACGCCTTGTTTGCCCAATATATTTTTGATTACAATTTTTACAACTAATTTCATAAGTCTCCGACTTTTCCAGAGGCTGTACCTTATCTTTAGGGTTACCGATCAGACTTCTCAAATTAGTGCCTGAACTGTAAACCGTCCCAAGATCCAGCCCCTTGAAGATTTTACTCAAACCTTTAGTGATAGAGGGAGCAAAAGGGAGGGTAACAAAAGGTGCGTTAGTGACTTCTTCTCTAAAAGTCGTGGATTCTTTCAAAAAATTCCTATAATTAAACTTCCTAATTAATTTATAAATAATTTGAGGTTGGAAACCATTACACCTGGCTCCATGTTTAATGACTTCTAGCTCTTTCTCATACCTAACCTTGTTCAAGGGAAAGGTGAGCAATCTATGAACCAAAAAATTCAGACTTGCCATTTTGTGTTGGGCACAGTGATGGGAGTCTGAAGGAATGTAGCGAAGTGTACTGGTTTCTTTCCTATATACGTCAAATTCTAAACAATTCTTATTTCTAATAACTAAGGTATCTAAGAAAGGTAGCTGACCGTGTTCCTCTTTTTCATATGTAAATTTTATGGTTTCAAACCGATCATTTAAACTGTTAATAAAATCGTTAATATTACAATTCTTGGTATCGAAAATCGCGAAAATGTCATCCACATACCTTAGCCAAACCCTAGGAAAATATTCGCCCGAAGATTCTAAGTCCCTTTCAAATCGGCTCATAAAAAGGTTAGCTAAAAAGGGTGACAAGGAGTTACCCACTGCCGTCCCTTCCTGCTGTTCGTAAAAACTACCGTTGAATTGAAGAATATTCTGCTTCATACAGATGTCAGTTAGGCGAATATATTCCTCGACGCATTGTTCGCTCAAATCGTTTTGAATCAACAAGTCCTTCAGGTATGTCAAGGTCTCTGGAATCGGTACGCTAGGAAAAAGGGAACTAACATCAAATGAAATTAATATTTCGCTCTCCAGCAACTGAATATTTTGAATTGCTTTAATGAATTCTAATGAATTTTTGACTGAAAAACTGGGTTGCTGTATGGGCAAATTATTAAATTCATTCATGAATTTAATAATTTGTGCAATTCCACAAAACTAATATTAAATAAACGCTGCAAAAATTTCTAATAGACATAAACATATATTTTTTATCAAGTTGAATGATATGTAAATAAACGCTTATTGTACTCTATGAATGCGTTGCGTTCGAACAACAGGGCCGAACTGAAATTGAAAAGTATTAATTTCTCGTTACTGCGTTGACATAAAGTATTCATTTTTTAGAATTTAGGTTTCCATGCCATTAGTCTTAACCTCTTTTATTTTCGTAGTCTATTCAGTAGACAGCTTGTATGTAAAAATTAATAGAATAGTAGGTACATTCTGCGATTGTTTTGTTCGAGAAAACACTTGTGTTGGGTTTCATATAAAGGACATCATACAAGGATAAACATAATAGAGTAAGCAAGATTGAACCCTGGGCAAGTTATTATTGCAACAAACGTCGCATACGATTAATTTTCACCACTTGAAATCCCATGCAAACAGTCACGTTCGCGCTTGTTGTTTACTATATCAAAAATAATAGTAAACAAAATATAATGTAATGCCAAGAAAATTAAAATCGCGGAAGTACGGAAGTTTCAAGGTGGTAAACAGGTAGTAGCTAATTTGACCACCCGTTTACTAAAAGAATATTCTTGTAAACAAGACATCATTCAATTTCTATAGACATGCACGTAGTAGATACATACATACACATACATATATTTATGCCAATTACATGCAAGGTTCTCTTTCTTATAATCTGCAGAAATAAATAAGCATGTATGTACCTATATAATTATTATGCTACTGTACTTCTAGTCTAATAAAATACTCTTACAAAAGTAATACTTATAGCTTTTTCATTGACATTTCTTTACAGCTACTCGGAGAAAGATCCGATACGGTTCGAAGATTGAAACTAATTGTAAGTGGAGGCTTTGACCGTGAAGATTTGGTGCTCGGTTTTTGCTTTTGCTTATACAGTTATGCCGCTAAAGAAATTGCGATTCAAAGAACTTTCTGGAAATTTAATTATTTAACAGTTTTGCAATAATTAAAACTGTGAAGAAATTAATTTATAAAATTTGTGATATGTATACATATATGTACGAGGGATAAGCTATAATTATTGAGAATTGAAATATCTGGTTACCCGTGCAAAACAAATTCTTGTTTATTAAATAATGCATTATTTTATCTGTCAATTGCAGTTTGGTTTGAGCAATTCGGTTGAATAGTGGCTCAGAAATAGCTCATAGAATCAGCTTCTGTTATAGCAAAAATGGAATAATCACGAGAAACGAATGATTTACTATGATTTCAAGAAAGGCTTGACCACGTATAAGTGGGAGGAAAGTTTAAAATCGGCATTTAGGATCTCACACCATCATTAGCTTCTGTTTATATATGGCTTAACGAATTTAAACGAATTGCAAGTCGGTGGTACTACACAGAAAAGGTCGTCGTTTAACTGCTGTTAACCTCAAAAACATAGCTGCAGTGAAGAAGATTGTGGAAGATGGCAACCGCATTACCAATGCAATGATGGAGCCCAATCTGAAGATTGAATCCTCGCAAGTGAGATCAATATTGCTCGATCATTTACATTTGAAAAAGGTTGTAACTCGGTCAGTACCCCATCATCTGATAGATTTACAAAAAGCAAAAAGTGTTAGAATTTCCCAACAAACTTTGGATATGTTGAATGCTGGATGCCATCAGATGATTTCTAAAATTGTAACTAGCGATGAAACGTACATACCGTTTTTGATGTTTCTACTCGCCAAGAAAGCTGAGTCTGAATACGTGAACATGAGGAACGAGCAATGAAAAAAGTTATGCACAAAGTATTTTTTAGAAGTATGGATTTGGTGGGTTAAATGGTGTGTTGAAAATTGTTTGCCTACTGCGTTCAGTAAAGTAGAATGTACTGTCGCAGAGCTCTGCTTCACTGCAGCTGTACCTTCTTATCGAATACTTAGATTGAGCATTCCCCAATGATCAAACGTAAACTTAGTCCTTTACATATTTATACGTTGTTAATGATCGATTGCTCAAAGTCAATTGTCCTATTTTGGCCTACATATGTCTATGATACATTTTATTTCTTAACCCTTTGGCGTTTGAAGGTATCGTCTTATTGGATTGACAAAAACATATAAACTAATCTGGAACTTAAGTCTTGGTAGCAAGCTTTTCAAAAAATTTCAACTGACCGGTGAAATATATTTTCGCTTCTTGCGGTCTAGCAATATTTTTATAAGCAGTGACTGGTCTATTGCCGTAGCCTATAGTCAAGCATACATTTCTTTATCCTAAGCCCTGCCACACGTATCAATTTTCTGAGCTAGTTCAATTAAAGTTGAAAGTCTGTTTGTGTTTAACCACTTGATGCAATTGCACATTCCATACTTTTACATAAATTTTGCTAGCAACCTGGTTGCCCAAAACGTTTACCATTGAATTAATTATTTGCATTAATTAATTACTGTGTGAGAACACAGTGCACTTTTCACATTTACTACCTTTGCCTTGTCACTAAAAAAATAAAAAAAAAAAATTTTGCCTACATTTTGGAGATTTTCTGAGTTATTATTCTGGTTCAACTATGGATATTGGGGTTAATTCGAACCATTTATTATTCTTATAGTTCAACAAATTTTTAAACAACAGATTCTCCTATTTTTAAAGTGAAGGAAATGGTCCTGGTTTCCAGCCATCTACAAGTCTTTGTTTGATGAGGATAATTTTCCTTTTGTTGTTGTTCATATAAGTTATTATAATGTTTTGAACTCCAAGAATTAAGATTCCAGGTGTCTCTAAACTATTTCCACTTCTTTTGATACTTGCTCGAAAATAAATACAGGGGTTGGCTGCTGACGCATTTCATTGCTTACTTGCAATTTTCTTGTTGTTGCTGTCTTGATGGCATTGAAGTTGGTTTGTCTGGTGTATGTCGCTTGATTTTCTGCGTATGTGAACTGGCTTGAGTAGCACTTAGGAGTAGTATGTCCTCATATCTGCCATTATTTCTAACTACATTTACTAATCCCATCTGATTTGCGTTGCATGCTGGAATGGAACGTGAGGAAATACATTTTTAATCGTGTACTTGTGATGTGTTTGCTTCAATCTGGTTTCCTAAGTAGCGCTAAAGTTTGTTAGGGGTATGTTGAAAGTGGAAATTCTGCGTCAGATGAGTGATGATTAATGAGTGCACTATGATGATTTGTAGAGGGGGGTGACAGCAGAATTGAGATCGGATGGCATTTATTCTGTATCTGAACAATAAAGTCCTTCTTTGCCAATTACTGCTTCTCTTGTCTAACACTCTGGTGCTATCTTCCTCATGGGTAGAAGCCTCCGTGCAGTTACAAATGCTATAAGTATTAAAGACACCCGCAGAGTTCTACAGTACTGGTACAATCGGCCAAAACCTAAACACTACCAATTCGTTGGCAACTGTTTACGACTCCATTTTTAATAGCAAAATATGCAGACGTTGGTAAATGATTAACCAAAATATGTGCAACTTATTCGTACTTAATATGCGGATCATGCAAACGGCAAAAATATTGCATGAAGCTCTCTGATTAAAGTTACAAATACACAATCTACATATACTTAAAATGTGTTTGTTAGAATTAATAAATATTCAAACAACCATGACTAGTCTTTTGCATAATTTCCTAAAATCCACAAAGAGGAACAGTACTGCACCTTACAACAGCAAATAACACAGGCAAACGTAAACGTATCGAAAGGCTAATTACCGAATAAACTAGTTTATAGACCGGATTTAAATAATAAAGCGTTCAACGCCTTTTAAATACAACACAATAGCACAAGACCGAAATATAAGAGATAGCGCGGTTGATTTCGAAATATGCTTATTCGCGAAAATAGCGATGCAAGCGGCACTGAACTCGCTGGCTTAGGAGTGTTTGGTGTGAACGTCCATTATTTTGCATTGTATGAATCACTAGCAGGGTTACTTCACTCACTAACCGCACATTGACCTGCATGTATTCTCAATTATGTCATATTTATTTATCGTTTTAGTTGATACGATCTTGCTACGTGCTTATTTAGCATTTTCTGTATTTGGATTTACGAATATCTGAGCAAATTTATTCACGCACCTATTTACAGCATAAGATACTTAAGACATACATATACAGGTTGCATATATGTTTCTTTGTTTGACAGATTGTTATCTGGTAAAAACAACAGATTTTAGAAAAATTTCGAGGAATTTAAATTCCGTAATTGAAAACCTAGATGCTTTCACTTTCAAGAAATGCTGACAGGATATGGTGATGACATTTGTTTAATTGGGGTTAATAAACTTAAATCATTCGTTATATAAATGAGATTAATTAACTTTATGGCACGCTTCGGGCTAAATATCTCAAACTAAACATAAAAACCTTAAACAACCTTATCAGTACAGAAATGTTTATAGTATTATACAGGGTGGCGCATTAGTGCGTGGTTATATCCGACATTATGTGCTGTTATAGTGTCAAATGAATAGTGACGGAAAAATAAACAGTATAAAACTAATATCACAAGAAAGGTAAATCCAAAAAAAAAAGAATACGATCATATATTAAAATAATTTTTCCTTTAATAATTACCAAATTTTGTTAAATAAATTTTGTTGAATCCGGGCCTGACATGTGTGTACAAGAAAAAAACGTATACTACAAAAATTTCTAATAGACATAAACATATATTTTTAATCAAGTTGAATGATATGTAAATAAACACATATTGTACTCTATGAATGCATTTGTTTACGAAGCAGCTTTGCTGCTCTACGAATTGCAGATGTGGTCTTTTCACAAATATTCTATTTATAACAAGGTCACACATTTACTACAGATTTTATTCATTTCGACCTGTTTTTTTTTTCGTAGGAATCAGGTGTTTTTGTTTTGTTCATTACAGACACTTTCAATATTAAAGTACAACAACATATTATTACCTATTGATCTGGTAATTAATAATTTACTATTTAAGATCGCGTTCGTATTTAATAGGTAGTTTCTCTTTTCAAATAGTTCGTGGTAGTCTTGAAGAGGTTTGTTTGATGAGAAACAAGACAAAAACTTAGAGTAGTAATGTCTGCAACTACTACCACGAGCTGCGCATTTAATTTTTCGAGAAGTACATGTGTCCCAAATAAATGATCGCCCAATATTCCGACCTATACATTTATTGATGTCCTATGTAGGGATGAACTCTGATGGATATGTTGTGGGTTTTTATCGTCCCAGTGATAAATATTATAGTAATTCAGCACACCATTTTTTGTGAAGCAATATTCATCGGTAAACAGGATCACGGATCGAAGATTTGAAAGACGAGTTTCCGTTTGCCGAAACCATTCACAACAGGTAATCCGCCGAGAAAAATCATTGTCTGATAGACGTGAATTTTTTGTGCGCAATACGGGCGCAGAAAAAAATTTATCCTGTTTCTCTGCAGATTAAAATTATGTTTATAGTGTTGGTACACATAAGACAACGAATGCTTGTGAATGACTCAACGTTCTGCCTGTGTTGTCCATCCATTTATGCGTTGCGCTCGAACAACAGGGCCGGACTGAAATGGAAAAATATTATTTTCTCGTTACTGCGTGGACATAAAGTACATATTCATTTTTTATGTCTTTTTAATACCCTTTGAATGGACATTGTTGAAATTCCCAAAGTTGTCTTCTCGAAGAAATGCAGTGGGGTTGGTATAGAAATATCCCATAACACCAATTTCAACTACTTCGACATCAATTACTTTATTTTTTTTAAATTTTGGCCTAAACTGTCCATGTTCTAAACAATTTTTAACTAACTGTTGCACTACATCTTTAGATGGCATTGGCCTGTCCGGATACCTTTGTCGAAATAAAGCACATGTTCGACTTAAAATTTTTCCGGACACTCCATAAATTATCAATAAATTTAGGTAATCCTGATTTGTCAATCCTAAACGTGACATTTTCGTATAGTAGATTAGGAACTGTGTGATATACTAGGAAGTTTATTAACACGCTATCGAACTGTCATTAGAAAATTAGACATTACGCTAACTAAAACTGACGAATTTTCATAGCCACCTTCAGCGCTCACACGAAGTTTCTGAATACATTAACATAATTTGCGAATAACTCCTAGAATATTCATTTTAGGTATAGGGAAATGTAATCCCATATGATGAAGAATTGAATTTTCTACAGTTTGCGACAAAAATATACAGGATGTTCCAATTAAAATAACGAAGTTATTAGTATTTGAAATTTAACATATTAGGTCGGTAAATACTAACACCCTGAATAGTATTTGCACACAAGTGAAAATAATTTTCAATACCCCATCTTAGTAGCTGTCTAACTTCCAATAATCATTCATCAACTCTTCTGCATACCAAAGAAATACGTCACTAAGTACTTCGATGCATTTGATAAAATTTTCATAAAAATCAAGTTAGCTATAAAACGGTAATGTTTAGACCAGTCGAAATAAATGATCTATACGCCAAATTTGTTGCTGAATTCAATTGTTTGAAAAAAAATAGGGTAATCCATTTGAAAAAATGAAGTTGATTGTGCTTCCGGCGAAACCGGAAATAGAAAATATGTACTAATATCTTCTAAAAGTTTGCCCCCATGCCCAAAATAACTCCGCAAATTTACAAATATGGATCTTGCTTAGTTGCTGAGGCTAACGTAAGCTCGTCCTGTTACACTCTGTATAGCATCAACGAAATTGAACCCGGAAAATCAATCTTCAAACATGAAGCCGCCACCATTTTAAGAAAAGTCCAAGAAAAGGATAAACATAAAAAAGTGCCAGAATTTGACAAAGAGGGCAAGAGAATAAAACATTACCTTTTT
Organism: Popillia japonica; assembly: GCA_004785975.1. NCBI lineage: Eukaryota > Metazoa > Arthropoda > Insecta > Coleoptera > Scarabaeidae > Popillia > Popillia japonica. The sequence goes on from SMLS01069077.1 coordinate 79,958, forward strand.
TGGACATATTAATAACAAATAACGGGAGGCAGTTTGTCTTTGACTCTTTGACATCTACAGAAAAAAACCCCACATTAACAACTACATCCACAATTCTTTGGGCACATTATAAATATAAAAATTCCGTTATCAACATTTTATTTTACAGATTATTCAAAATTCCACTATCTAAACAAATGAAATTTCATTTCATTTACCAAATAGTAGCAACGATCGGCTACAATAAACCATATATAGACAGGATCTACAAGAGATTTGAACAAAGACACCAACTTCATAATATTACAAATTTGAAATCTATCGACAAAACTCAAGAAACTACCTATGCTAAATTAACATTTCACCCTTCTTGGCAACTCAAATTTATTTTTATTATTTAATTCTTTTAAATTAATTCTTTTAAATAAATTAAAGAATATTTTAAGTAACAATATTAACTCCACACCACAAACTAAAAAATCAGGTATTTACAAAATTGATTGTACATCCTGTGATATGGTTCATATCGGTGAAACTCAAAGGAATGTTGAGATAAGATTTAGGGAACATTTGAAGCATTATTTAGAATCCGGCCACAAAAATCACACAGCTACGTTGTTGAAACAGCAATAATCATAATTTAGATATGTTGGAAGCAATATACATACATATGTATGTATATGAAAAAATACAAATACCGTTTAATGAATAACGACCTGTCACTCCTGCACCATCATTGCACGCTGTTAAATGTCAATGACAATTAGCTTATGACCTACTGGGTGAGTTTTTAAAACTTACGTGTACCCACTCGGTAGACTTAATATTCGGACCCCACACAAATACAGTATATTTAGCTATTGCAAATGCAAAAAGTATTAGTCTTCTGCTGATGAGGTTACGAACTGTAACGAAATAGCTGGTTCCAGATATTTGAACATGAGTACACCGACCTTATGAAGAAGTTGATTATTTTATTGTACAAGCGCTCTCGAGTCATGGAAATTTCCAAGCGCATCTATACAAGAAATCAAAAACCGACATGAATCAGTGCCCATTTTTAGAAGCATCAGACGATGTTGAACGCACCCTCTTTGCCTGTTGTAAATGGACAGATGCTAGAAGTCTTTATGCGTCCCAACCCGGAAAACCTTTCACAGCCAAAAATATGATGGAAAACCTGGTAACATCAGAAGAAGGATGGCTACACGCCTATACGACAATCCGACACATAATAAAAACCAAGCAAGAATATATGTATGAAAATGTAGTCTCAACAGACAGGACCGCTCTATACCGAAGTAATGCGGGAGCGGCTTCCGGTGTAAAACGGTAGTTGACCAGCTGATGGAATTCATTCGGTAAAAATCCGACGCTACCCAAAAAGAAACAAGACCCTTACTCTTGGACATTTTTGGCGAGCAACCTTCTCAATTAACAGTATACTGATCCTAAGATACTATAGAAACATGCCCAGTAATGCCAAAAAATAGCTCAGGTAACTATGGTTTTGTTTCGACTTTTTTCACAAATAAATTTTGTTAAAGTCGACTTATTGAAAAGGATGTAAAAAAGTTATAGTACATTATGGGATGGTAGCACAATACTCATGTTTCACCGTCTATGATTATGTTGTGTATCAAATGAGACGACCTGCGGTCAAAACGATCTAGTCTAGATTGGAACCACTTCACACGGTCTTCTTTTTGAATTCTAATTAAGTTATGGAGAGTCTATCGAGAAACAGCTTACAGCTTTAAATGTTTGTATAATGTTAATCGCTTTCACATCGATCTTTAAGGTAGCTTGAATGCTTCTGACAGTAATGTACCAGTGTTAATGATGTCCCAAATTAGACTAATATTTTTTTCGGTAACTGTCGTTTGTGTCATTTAAGAAAACTCGATCACGTTGAAATTTCTAAATCCAGTTTTCGTATATGTAGAGAGCTTGTAAGCGCATACACAGACAACTTTTCGGAATAAAACATCTCGAGGATTTGTTCAGAAAGACATCTTGCTTCTTACCAATCTCTTCCTTTATTTACCGAAAGCAAAGTATTTAATATATCTTCTTCATATATATTTACCTGAGTTTCAAATTTTTCATTGTTTGCAAACAAATTCTCTCCTCATACATTGCAATAAAATATTATTGCTTATGTGATGAAACTAAAAAGAAATTGGTGAAGGTGATGTCATTGAAGTCGAGGACCACTCCGCAAACTTAATGTCTATAACCATTAATTCTATCTATCTAGCATGAAGTTGCTTAGTACTTTGCAGGCAAATTCATAATATTTATTTAAGGCTCTATTTTCACTCCTAGCGAGTACACCCTAAACTAACGTCGGGTGTGTGTGTGTGTTTACCAGTATATTTACAAATAAATTGGATAACAGAGGGAACTAATAGTACCAGTTGTCGATCATACTGCGAGATGAAAGAAGACGGCACTATACAAAGTGAGATGGCACGGTCGTGACATAATGAGAAATGTTGAGAAAGGGGCGCGAAGGGGTAGGCAGGGGTATAAACAGGTAGAAAGTGAAATTCGAATTATTGCAGTAATTGCTGTATGCATATTTACGTATCTACTCTGCGCTCAATACGTTTGAAGGTATTTTGGCTTATAGGAATTTTCGTTTTGTTTTATTTAATTTTTTGTATATAATATAGTGCGGCGTAAATATTGATAAAAAGATATAGACTGATAATTTGTGTGAGATACTTTAATCTTAGAAATATATTATTTTTCTATGGTATTTTCAAAACTATGTTTAATAAAAGTATAGCAATATTTTTTTGTGCGTATATCGAACAAAAGAAACTTTCTTAGTGCTGGTACTCCGTCACAATTTCACCGCATTTCGTTATCAATACCAAAACAAATTTTTAGGGAAATTGTCCAATATATTAACAGCATTTCTCTTAATTTTTCATTTCCAATTGAATTATTTACAGACGTAATATCCCTGCTTTACCACTGCTAAAGTGAAAAATTACTTGCATTTTTCTAGGCGTAATAATAGTATACATACTGAGCCAATAAGTTTGAGGACAAGTTGAATTTCCCGCCTTGTATTTCTTTGTATAGGTTGGTCAAACTGGCTGTAATGCTATTAAAAAATTACTTCCTTCTATTTTACAGCATTTTCATAGTTGGCTCGTGTTCGTAGACGTTTGGCGTTATTATGATTTTCTGTTATCTTATTCGTGTTTTTGTTAGATTTTATTAAAACGATTACAAGTGTTGTTTGAATATTTAAAGAATAAGATTTTTCAGAATCGGTTACATTTCTACTTAAGCCTGTTTTACACGACGTTAAATTTACGCAAAAATTAACGAGAACATTTATGAATAAATTTACAAAACAATTTATGATTTTCTGTTTGCAACGTATCTCCAAATTTTTAACACAATTTACTGATGTATTAAGACAGGTTCTAAATAATTTTCGAAAAAATTTAGTAGTAAATTTCTTTATATAATTTTCTGTTTGAAACGTATCAAATCATTTACTCCTAAATTTTCTCGTAAATTTTTGGGTAAATTTAACGTCGTGTCAAACAGGGTTTAGTTTAAAATAGTTGCGACAGGCTATCTATTATTAGGGAAATAAGAAATATCGGTGTTAATAACCCTGGTAGCATTATTTGACAACATGAAAAGGCGTATAAATTTGTGTTTACAAAGTGATGGTAGTCATTTTAAACATTTCCTATAATTATAATAATAACATCATGTTTCTTGTATTATAGCTTAAAGAAAAGATTATTTTGTTTAATAGGGAATAAAGAAATATCTTATTAAATGCACCCACTTCGAAATGTTTATAGAATCGCCTATGAGTAAACCACAGGTTGGTCGATTTTAAGGAATAAAAGTTGGTGGGAAATTCAATTTGTCTTCATTCTTTTGGACTCACTCTGTACAAGAGAAAATCTATATAAACTCTATATGCATGTGTATGTAATCGTCGCAATTTTCGTGTGCGTAAGATTACAAATCATTAGGTTGGCAATGCCCAGATACCGCGGCGATAATGTGTCCCTCTTTTAGGAAGTTGCCAAACCATTAGGAAAGTCCTCATGTGCTCCTCATCTACAGTTATTTGTTTTACTAACAAATACGTTTCTTGCAATAATCTTTTTTATTTAGCATACAATTGTTTTTATTAATGTATGCCGTGTTTATTCCCGTTCATATGTAGTGGACGAAAAAGTTTATAACTCTTGAAATACATTACTTTAAAAAATAAAAATAATATTTTTTTTATTAAGAACGTAATTTCTGTCACTTACTCTTCGTCCACTAGTCTATAATTAAATGTTAATATTCCACTAATAAATTCTTATTTATAATCATTCCTCACAAAAATTATTGAAAGTAAAAATAACCCAATTTCAAACTTCCCACCAACAACTGAAAATAGCCCCTTAAAGGAATTGGTTGGAATTAGGATATAGGCAAATTTATTTCGCTCTCTCTCTCTTGAAATGAATCACTTAGACAAGGTACGATACAAATTGCATGCAATTATAAACGAATCTCTAATGTAAAAGAATAAAACACAAAATTGAATCAAATGACCATCCCACTAGTTAATTTAATACCCACGATAATAATTTCTAAATACCTTCAGGCATTTTATTATACATAGCGTTATATCTATTTTCTGCAGGTGCAATAGTATTTTTTGCATTTATTCAATTTCTAACGTCTTAATGAATGCAATAAAGCCTCTACGTCTATTATATTCACACCACATAAAATATGTGAACATATCTTAAACACCGTGACACGACATTAAACGAACTCCACGCATACCGAGGTGAAATTTTTTGAAAAAGACCGACAAAAATATTTCTTCTACATACGTAGATTGTAGGTACAAAACAGGGCTTGTCCAGTTCGACATTCGAATTTGTTGTGCAAGACTGTTTAAAGGTGTAGACCATATACTGTTAATATGTCGTAGTACGGCTTGTCAGTGGAGTGGTGATTGGAGCATTTGTGGTGGCAGTCGCGTGCTCTTGCCCGTTATTGGGTTGGCGGTTGGTTGAATGCGCGATAGTTAGGTAATTTGTCGGAATAAACTGGGACGTCGACCTTCAGATTCGGCTAATGTCCTATGCGTATACAATTCGCAGCCACACCTAACAACATTTATGTACTGTCCGAGATACTAATCTTACGCACTTGCGTTGTTATGCTACATAAATGTGTGCTATAAATACTTTTGATTGCGTGTATCAAAGGTAGCAGTTATTTTTGAAGAATATATACATATTCTATATTACAGGTAATAATATATGTACTAAATATATCATCTAGTAAATCTAGTAATCTAGTAAAAAATTCGCAGAGTATCCAAACTTACCACTGTGCGCAGATTTCGTATGGCATATAATGCCGTTGACAGTTTTCTTTCTAATACAGCACAGTGTTCGTCATACCGCAGCCCGCTATCTATCAATAAACCCAAAAATTTTACATTATTACTCTCGGGTATAGATTTCCCTCTAACAGGTACATAAATGCTTTCCTTATCAGTGTCTACTGAAAAATTGTAGTCTATAATTTGATTTACATGTCGTTTCCATGTTTTATTCAAACTTGGTATGAAAACAAAATAAGTCCTAGTTCCTATTTTCTTTTTAATTATACATTTGATCCAAGAGGGTTTATTTACTATTCTATAATCTCTAACAGCTACTGTATCATTTATGTTATATATTTTGTTTCTTTTACCTTTGAAATGTTTAATTTGATTTTCTTGACTCTTAACAATTTTATTATGAACATTATTATTAACACTAGGATTTACAATATTAACATTATTATTTACAAAGTCCAATACAGTTCTAATATTTCTATTAAACATTAATTGTGCAGGTGCTTTTCCAGTAGAACAATGAGGAGCAACTCTGTACGATAACAAAAAATTATTTAACTTAAGATTAAGATCAGCTAATGAACCATCCCTTAGAATTTTAAGCAAAGCATGTTTAACCGTTTTCACCGCATTTTCAGCTTGATCGTTTGAGGCTGGATGAAAAGGAGCAATGTCTTTAAATTCAATATTATTTTTAGATAGAAATGTCTGAAACTCTGCCGACTTAAAAGTAGTAGCGTTATCAGGAAACTAAAGATAATGGTAATCCAAATCTAGAAAATATATCTCTTAAACTATTTATAGTAGTAATTGACTTGGTGTTATTGGTAATGATTGCTTCCAACCATTTAGTATGAGCATCAAGCACGACTAAAACATATTTATTACAAATAGGTCCCAAATAATCAATATGAATCCTTTGCCAAGGCTGTTCAGGGTAAGGCTAAGTATAATGATAAAATACTGTTCTAATCTCGCTTTAAAAATTGACCAATCTGAATCTTTAACTGAAAATTCTCGAAGATTTCCAATAGTCTTTGACATTTTAAACACACGTGGTTCGAAACTTCCTCGTCGCCAAGTTGTGATGTTTTCAGGTAACGAAATAAAACAAGTCTAGTTCTGACACGGTATATTCGGGAAGAGAGCGAAACACACTCATACATGACTTAAAATATTATCACAGTATATTCACACAAGCGCATATTACAGGTAATAATATATGTACTAAATATATCATCTTTATACTACAAAGTTATAGTTATGTCGTTAAAAAAATACCCTCTGTCACAATAGCCTGATTCTAAAACTAGGAGGAGGGAGCCGGGAAGGGGGGAGGGAGAGGATGGAGGTAGCAGAAGCAATAGGTACGTCTAAGAAGGAACACACATATTGACTAGTAATCGCTTGACAAAGATATTTTTAATAATGTGACATATTATCTTCATCAATGCTCCAATTGAATCTCCCCTAGCATCTAGCTTCTTTGAAAACCTTACATTGTAATAAAGAATCAACTTAAATGCAGACGTCATCACAAAACTACTATCTATTTGTAGCAAAACCAAATGGACAAAGTCTACCAAACAAAATTCAGAATAACAATATGGCATCCATTCCTTGCTACCTGAGCATGAGATACAAGTTGCAAAAGAATTCTAAAATAGAACTATCGATACATAGCTAGAAGACGGCTTCTGTTTTTGTTGAGATTGGACTCGGAATTTGGTGACACATTGAATGAGCGACCAGTGTTAATTGCTTATGTCCAGTATTCAGAGGGGTCAAGATACGAGGTGGGGCCCTATCAGAATCTAGCTACCCCACAGGTAAGTTCAAATCTTGCTATATTTGAACATTGCTCACGAATTAATGTGCTACAACTATCATGCCCAGACTTTGATCATCAGACTTTGCAGATTGAGCTCCTTAACTTGGAATTTATTAGAATTGGAGCAGGCCGAAACACTACAGGTGAAAATAGACACCTTAGAGATCGTTAGCTTGATCTTCATGTCTTCCCATAAAACAATGGAGCCAAAGCACATCGCACTCGAATAAAGTTAATAGGGATTGCACTGCTATTCTCCTGGGCATGCTTCTAATAAGGTTATCTATGGACTCCTGTGGAATTCCATTCCAGGCAACTTGTATGGTATCATGCAGCTGCTGTAAGTGCATTGGAGGATTAGGAAGCGCACCAATCCTTCGGCCTATCATATCTCAGACATGTTGTATGGGCGATAGGTCTGCGAATCATGCAGGCTATTCATCATCACATTATCTTAATAGAATGGTGCACTACTTACCTGTTGAATGTATGATAAAGCGACTGGTTCCAGAACTTCTTCAATGTACATTTAAGCATTTAAATGACCGCGAAGGAATACTAAAGGAGTCCTACTTCCTACGCGAATTCCACCCCAAATCGTCAATCCTTTTGTAAGTGCTGTCTCGCGTTCTACGGCAAAATTCAAAGCCTGCCTGCGGCCATCATTGGCCCACAAACAAAAACGAGATTCGTTTGAAAAAACGATCCACTCTTCTATCCAATCTGTTCATTCATTGCATTGTAATCTAAAGGCACGCTGCTGATTAGTTGGAGGCAGTATTATCTTTTGGTATAGATCTTTTGGTGCTATGACGATCTCTTAAGGCCATCAATCTTAAACTTCGATTTTCACGATCTGTGGTTGACGTAGGTGGTCCAGAGCCTCTCCTACGATGTTGTCTACTTTCTTGAAGCCAATCTCGCTAGCAACGAATCACTGTAGCAATATTTCCGTTCATCTACCTATCAATTTCAAGAAATGCAATACTTATGTCCTTCATGCAGTCCGATGATACGACGACTTTCAAAATCACTTAATTGGCGATGCTTTGGTCTCCTCAAATTCTATTCATTTTAACTGTCTAATTGACAACTCAATAAACAATTTAACTCGAATAACCAAAGGAACCTGATCCAATTTTTTTTTAAATTGTTTCCCTCAAAGTGATACAGATATGCATCAAATTTGGTTTGCAAATATATACAATTACTGGGTGATGCGTTTTTTTTGTCACAAGTAAGTATTAAAAATACAATCGCAGACTATGTGTTCCATTACTTTTGAAATGCATGGTAGTGTACAAATTTGGCGGGAGTTTTGAACTAATTCACTCCCTCTTTTTTAACTGCTATTAATTACACTGTAGATAGAACCACAATAGAAACAGCCGAACAAATAATTCCAACGCCTTAAAGTTTTCTTAAGAGCCAAAATTATGTTCAATTGAATAAGAAATTCCCCTTTTTTAGGTTCGTGTATTAATACTACAGTAACAAAGTTGTATAAATTAACTTCATGCAAACTACAAACAGCATATTGCATTCGAAAAAAAGTTTTCTTAGCATTACAAGAGGAGAGAAGAACCTAATCAGGTGCTTCAGTGAGTGTATTTGAAAGTGTTCGTACAATATAGCAGTAAATATAGAAACGTGTCGAGGAAAGAATAATGCTAGCGAAAGCAGACGCTTTAACAACGAATCACCTCTTTGTAGACTAGCTACTTACTAATTAGTATCGTAAATACATAAAAGGAGATGCACATATATTGACGGCAATGTATTATTATGGAATATAGACGACCGCTAATTAAATTTAATAAGTACATTAGTGAAGGAGAAGCATGTTAATAAATCATTTTAGAAAGAATAATCTTTAGTGTTAGAAATATGTAGTTAGATTTTTTTCATTTTACAGTTTATGTACTATCGTTACACAATACGAACTACTATTACTTTGAAGTCAACTATTTATCTGCATCACTTCGATTAGAACAAACAAAAATTCAAAATAGATTCTGGAAAATATATTCAAAATCAATATAAGAAAGAAAACAGCATGTGGTCGTTGAATTTTACAAATCACTTTGCGCTAATATTTGCTTCTTGTTTACAACCACAAAAGTAAACACTTCTAAATCATTAATACGTAATAAGGCTACACATATGTTTGACAATTGTTTAACAACGCCTTAACATTGAAATGCACTTTAAAAACATACTGATCAAACCAATTAAACATGTTTACGACAGAGTGAATGATATCTGTTTAAATATTTGCTAATATTTATATATAAAATTTATATTTTATGGAAAGAAAGGACAATAAACAAAGATAAACCAATCTTAAGAAATTCATAAATCTTAAGTATGTGCATATATACATATCTATATGTATATACATAATTTCTGTGTGAATATTGTCTCATAAACTTTCTTGCATGAAAGCAGCGTATATGTATATTTATTATGCGTCAAATTATACTTACTTACCTACCTATTATTAAAAGAGATCAAAGTTGCAGAATGCAATTAATGTTAGTGAAAGTGTAAATGCAGAAACTGCAACAATACGAACGTTGCATGTCGCGAATATGGAAGAAATTGAGAACATGTAAACCGATGCGACTGTAAAAGGTGGTAATTTTTTTTCTTAATTTCGTATCGCATTAAAAACTTCGGCAAAAGTTGTCCGTAAGAGGAATTGCGGTTTGCCGCTGATAATTTATGCGATAATTGGTGAATGAATTATAGCTCTTATACATAATGAAATATAAAAGTTAAAAAAAGCTGCTTTGATAACTGATACAGAAATTTAAAGTTTTGCTGCAAGGAAGCTTACTACCCAAGTTATACCAACAATTGTGTTAAACATAATTGAAGGATTTCTTTGAGTAATGAAGCTGTTTCTTCTTTCCTCGAGCATGAAGCGCCAGTATCGATGCTTGGCTGATACTTATCTTTTAAAATGCAGTAATTACTAATTCAATAGATAGAGGACAATAAAAAGAATATCGGTATGGATATGTGTATTATACAAATAAAGGTCTTGTTAACTTTTAATCGACAGCACCGAGAACATGAGAATAGATGAAGGAAACTAGCAAAAACAGATTTTAAACAAAGATAACCTGCCGAATATTACATTTATGCGTAAAGCTGCTAGTGCTGATAAAGAACGCATTGCAGAACATGTAAAACATTTTACAATAATAATAATAATAATAATAATAATAATAATCATTTAATGCCCAACAGAACAAAATATTCCAATTACAGGACATTTAAATACAGAAAGGGAAAACAATTAGTCGTGAGTTATAGTATGGTATGGCAACTTACATCTATTATTACAAAACAAAATTACAATACAGAATTAGAAAGATCTAGGAAGCACAGAAGTTAATTAATTAGAGGCAATCACCAAAATGCTCAATAAATGATTTATAACAAGTAGGGATTGAAGTGATTATTGACTTTGTTTTTAAAGGTGTACATACTGTTATGGTAAATATCTATATCGCCCGTTATGCTATTGTATTTGTCACACATCATATACACAGGTGACCTGACAAGTATATTGGTTCTAGGAAATGGCAGATAGAATGTTGCACAAGGACGGCGGTAGAATTGGGGTACCGAAAAATTGATTCGGTTCAGAAGCCATGGACTGTCAATTCCATTGTTAAGAATTTTGTATAAAAAATTCAAGCTGGTCGTGATCCTCCTATGGGCTAGTGACGGTATATCGAAACGGGATAAGAGTGCCATGTGATCAACGTTGCGCTCTGGATATACCGAATCAAGCTGGAACCATAGATATTTCACGAATCGTCTCTGGATAACTTCCAATTGTCTTTTCTGTGTTTGATAAATAGGAGACCAAACAAGACAGGCATATTCTAAGCGAGTTCTTACAAGAGAAAAGTAGAGTGTTTTGAGGGCGGTGATGTTAGAGAACGAACGACAATTCCTGATGAGAAATCCCAGTGTTTGGCGCGCGCTGGACGCCACGTTAGACACATGCTCCGAAAACGACAATTTACTGTCGAATAACACTCCTAAATCTTTAGTCGAGTCCACTCTTGCTAATTCGAAGTTATTCAAGGTATAGTTGAATGCAGTAGACTGATGTTTCCTTGTATAGCTAATAACTTTACACTTGCCTAAATTCAAAGGCAGGTTGTTACATTGGCACCATTCATAAATAGCTTTTAAATCAGCTTGAAGGATGTTACAATCAATGGGATTATTAATTACGCGATATATTTTGAGGTCATCGGCGAATATTAGCTTCTCTGAAGAAATATTCAATGTTACATCGTTGATAAAGATTAGGAACAGAAGTGGCCCCAAATTAGAGCCTTGAGGCACCCCGGAGGAAGCTACGTATGGTGGTGACTTGAAGCCGTTATAAAATACGTACTGTGACCTATCCTTTAAGTAGGACGTCAAAAAGGTAATTAACATGTGATGGAACCCGAATTGGTGCAGCTTGTAAGGAATAATACCATGATCAATGCGGTCGAAGGCTTTGGAAAAGTCTGTATATATGGCATCGACTTGACCTCCCGCATCCAAAACCTCCGAGGTGTACTGTGTAAACGACGCCAGATTTGACTCCGTGGACCTTTTTCGCATAAACCCATGTTGACATGGTGATATAAATGATTTTACCATGGGATATATTTTTGAATATAATACTGATTCGAATATCTTGGAGAAGTTAGACAATAACGCAATAGGACGATAGTTCGTCACGTCGGTAGAATCGCCACTCTTGAATATAGGTATAATTTTTGCCATTTTCCAGACCTGCGGAAAGACACCTGTTTTGATTGCAAGATTGAACACTTTAACCAGTGGGCCAGCAAGGACATATGCACAGTCCTTTATGATAAAAGCAGGAACCTGATCATCACCAGTTGAAGGAGAATCTCCAAGTTTTTTAATTGCATTTAAAACATCAATCTCTGTAATAGTACCAACATCAATGCAATTCGATAACGATACTTCATCGGACTGATCATGGTATGGAGCAGTAGCTGTCCCAAAGACACTACTGAAGAAGTTCGCGAAAATATCTACTATTCCTTGCGGATAAGTATAAGAAACATTATTGTAGAACATTTCACTAGGTATACGGGATGATCTTTTCTTGTCGCGAATATATGACCAGAAATGCTTTGGGTTGTTAATGACACCATGCTCAACACTGATGAGGTACGTCCGATAAGCCTCCGCTATTTGCTTTTTAAGAAGCGACCTTACTTGTTTAAATTGTGAAAGACTATAATTTGAATTATATCGTCTATAGTTCATGTGGTGTTTTTGTTTTAGTTTTAAGTTTTGAATTATCTCTGGTGAATATCATTTCGGGTATTTACGTGAGTAAAGTTTCTTCAGTGGTACATGAGCATCAAAAAGCGAATAGATTATAGTGTAGAAAGTATCGCAGAAGGTGTTAACGTCCGATATACCATCCAGCACTCCCCAGTCCACTTCCAATAGTGAGTTATATAGACTCAGAAAATCACATTTACTGAAATTATAATGCTTTACATTTTTGTGCGGAAAGTTATCAATACTAGCGGACTTAGCTGTAATGTCAATCAACAGTGCCGGGTGATGAGCATCAATATTAACTATCGCGGAAAGATCTTCGCTTACTTCACACCGAACATCCGAAAGCACGAGATCGAGAAGGCGACCACTTGCATTGGTAATGGTGTTACGTTGTTTTAGATTGCACATTTCAAGTAGTGATTTAATAATATCAGTTTTAAAATCGTTAGAATTATCGAAAATAAATTGAGAGCAGTTGAAATCTCCCATAATAATAAGATTACTATAATTAACCAGTCTGTGCTCCAAACATTCACAAAACAATTCAAAATCAGCCAATGATACATTTGGGGGGATATATAATACAATAATAAAAAGAGTTAAGGAGTTTACAATACACTTAGCTGCTACTATGTCAATTAAAGGAATCTCGGCAAAATCGCTAGATATGTTTAAGTCGACAACATTCAAATCCTGTTTGTACGCCAGCAGAACTCCACCTCCACGCGATCTTCCAACCTCATCGAAGCGGCGATCGCACCTTATCACGCAGTAAGGGTTGGGGAAGCACTCCGTGCTCAGGACTTCACTGGACAACCATGTCTCAACAATACCAATAAAGTCAAAAGACGCTGTGGAAACACGGGAGTAGAATTCATTACATTTGGTTCTCAGGCCTCTAGCATTTTGAAAATAACAGCTGAAGTGGCGAGTAGTCGGTCTGTTGGGCGAAATTAGTTTAAAGGTGTAATCTTCGGAATACCCCTTACATATCTAATCCTCAGCAACTCACCCTCTGCTATTCTAGCTTGAAGCTCAGTCCGGACAGTATTATAATATTGAATTTGGCGAGGTGTACGGTCAAAAGAAACACGAATGCCGTTATAAGACCGGCTCTGGTTTAATTTCTTGGCCTTTCGTATAATCTCATGAACCAAATGCTCAGTCTCGAAGGTTAATCTGATTGGTCTAGGCTTCTGCTGTCCCTGGCGTGGCTTTCCCAGACGTACTGGGGGTACTTGACAATCCACAGATAGTTCTCTCAACAAATTCTGGCACTGCTCGGAGTCTGATCTTTGACGTTCAGTAGAGGAAACGGCATCGCTTTCAGCGACACCGAACAAAATGACATTAAATTTTCGCTTTTCACGATCCCTCATCTCACTTATCATGTCCTCATAAGTGTCGTCGCCAGAAATAGTGCGTTTGCATGAGAGAATCTGTTCCTGCAGCTTTGCTACATCCTGTTTCAACTCGAGTATAATAGCCTTTAAAGTCGGTCCATCACTTCCTTCCTTGCCGCAATCGCAGCACATCCAATTCATCCCTTGCTTAGATTTAAGTATACGTATTTCCGAGGCCGTAATATCAACACATGTATGATTGAACATCTTCTTGCACATGAAGCAGGAAATAATTTTGTGCTCCTCTGTAGATACTCCACAACAATGACAAGATATAGGAGCCATTGCAGATTCGTGGTAATAATAATATAATAACAATGAATAGAGAATAAGGGTTTAAGGGGCATACAGAGAGGGTGTAAACCGGGATACAATTCTTCACAGTACAGGGCCCGTTGAACTGGCTAACAAATGACGAACACAAAGAAGGCCACGGAAAGGATTATGTTAATTATGATACGACAAAGGTAGCGGTAAAATATCTGTACCTATACCTGTAAACATAGGTGTATGTAAAACATTTGTGAGTACAAAAAGCGTAAGTAAAAAAAAAATTTTAAGAATCATATGGAAATTAATGGTTACTGGCCTCTTCAAGTGTATATCAGAGCCAATGTGAACTTGCCCTAGCAACCTCCAAGGGGAAGTCAATGCTATTGGAAGATGTGCTTAACTGAATCTCTCATAATGATGTTGAGTTCTAGCACAATCAGACTGAAATTAATCTAAGAATTACCTAGGCAGTGGAGGCAGTGGTGGATTATGCTGGGTACTGGAACCGTTCTACGGAATAGGGATGAGCACCTACAAAAAAGAATCCAGGAGCAGCGAAGAGAAGTTCAGAGCAGTTCTCTGGGAGAATCTTCCTGATCTGAGACCCTCCAAGGAAATTGCAATACGCAAACAGCAAATACCATGCCAGAACTGCGTAGGAGCAAACTACATGTCCTTGGGGGTTTCTCACATGGCACTATCAGTTTGGGGAACACATAAAAGGGTAGACACTGCAGGTTTTGCGGGGTGGAGGATGAAAATCTGGAACACCTGATATCTAACTGCTACTGAAGCAGTTCATGCCAGTAATTTAGGCAAAGCTATCATAGACGAGGGAGTAATACCCTTCTTCAAATCATAGCAGCTGCTACCGTTTAGTAAAGCCCTTACAATGGATGGGGAGCTATAGATATGGGCAAATTCTCCAAGACTTTTAAACATCTAAACTCCTATTCCTTTTCTACAGAAATCATAATGGTATTATATAATAAGTGTAAACCGCTTCTAATTTATCATTCTGCTAAAGTACGAGTTCTGAAATTGATAAGTCTTATCTGTTTGTTCAGTGGAGATCGAATAAAAAATCATGAATGACCGCAACCTTGTTTGAAAACGTTTTTTTTTGCAATATCTATTGTTCGGATGTTGAAAAATATTGCCTTCGTCAAAAAATAGAAAGTTTTAAGTTCATATTACGCTACTGTTGACGGAATTGCAATGCCTTTTATGTAGTTGAAAATATTCATAGGATTAATCACGGTTACTAGAAATTGTTGAGGAGGATGATGCTGAGAACAACAATTAAAAGGCGATGGATTTAATCATTGGAATATATGTATCTAATATAGAAGAACTCCTAAAATCACACAACGCTGGATTGATAACTGATGACCTTATTGAATTAAATCAAGAAGGATTAAACAATCACGTACAAACACGTACAATACAAAAGAAGCGTTTTCTCAATTTACTACCTAAACACATATGTACAGGGTGTTTCCAAATAAGTGCGAACGTTTTTAGAAGGTAATTCCTTCTCAGAAATTAAAGGGGATCTTTCATGTAAACAAAAGGTCTTAGGGGCTTGTTCTTGAAAAGTTGCACGCTTCCAAAAATGAGTAGGAAAATGTTTTTGGTTTTTTCCTAAAGTTGCTGAAGGGTTAAAGAAATGGCTTTTTGTGGGGGCGTGTTCTACGAAGTTACCTATGACTAGGTATTATGATTTTTCAGTCACCTACGAAATCTTTTCGATTTCGTTCATGCACGATGTTGTATTTAATTTTTTTATTGAGAAACTACTGTTTGTACACAAGCACAAGAAATAAAAAAATTTAGCAGTAAATCATTCTTTTCAACTAAGTAATATTTTTAAATCATGAAATTTCATTTTGTGAAAAGGTTCTGGTAAGAAAGGCAATTGGGGTTGCATGTTTTACCTCTTTAAAAGATCAAAACAAAATTTGAAAAAAATTTATAGGTAGCTTTTTAATTGGTACAACACGCCCACAAAAGCCATTTCTTCAACTCTTCAGCAATTTAAGAAAAACACCAAAAACATTTTTATCAAGGCCAAACCTTTTCGTTTACATGAAAGACCCCCCTTTAGCTTTTGACAAAAAATCACTCTAAAAACTTCACACACTTCGTCAGTGGAAGAATTGGCATTTAATTCTTGTCAAATATACATACATATAATATATATGTATAATATATACGTATACAGTGTGTCCCCGGATCGACGCATGAATAGGTAAAAAAGTCTGAAAATTTTTGAGTTGAAATTTCATCTTCTGGGGTTCAGCCCTGCTTGCATAGAAACTAATTTGTGCCATACTTTTAGTTTTGAAAAATCAAGCATGCCTTGAAAATGTACAAAAAGTGCTTTTTCTGTAGGAGATACGACAACATGTTATTAAGAAAAATTGTTCAGATTGACAAATTACGCAAGTGTGCAAAATTTCAACAAGATCGGTTTACTTCATCGTTTATTAGATATGAATATAAAAAATGACAAAACTCGAACAATTCACTTCGTTGAAACAAAAATATCAAAATTCACATAATCTGAAATATCTATTCATTCAATAAGTCCACCGCCTTTATTCGCACATTCCTCAATTTTGGTCCGAAATGCATTGAACGCTGCTCTTATCTCCTCAAGGGAAATTGAATTTACTGCATCTCTAATGCGATTCTTTAATACCTCTACATCATTTGGAATCCCATTCGAATATACTATTTGTTTTATCCGACCCCAAAAGAAAAAATCCATTATTGTTAGATCAGGAGATCTGGGCGGCCATAAAATGTGACCAGCATTGGCTATCCATTTTTCTTGAAAATGCTGATTCAGCCATTCACAAACTCCCAAAGTCGAGTGGGCAGGACAACCGTCGTGTTGAAAATATGAAAAACATCTTGCTTCGTATGGCAGTTCGTCCACAAACCAATTCAAAATATTTAAATATGTATGCTGATTAAGTCTTCCCTCAATAAAATATGGTCCAATTACACCACAACGATAGGAAACTGCACACCAGACGTTAACCTTTTTAAAATATTGGCGCTTAGAATTTATTACATAATCGGGATTCTGTTCAGACCAATATCGACAATTCTGTGAGGAAG